>MQRK01253246.1:0-20101 GCA_001938485.1 Girardia tigrina | reverse complement strand
TATTTGCCTCTTTTTAGTGCATTGGTAATGCTTGAAAAACGTGGTTGTTTTTATATAAATTTTTTTTATTAATAATATTATTGTAAATATATTTTAAGTTTTAAAGTATTTAAATAAAGATCAACTAACTCATTATAGAAATATTTTACGAGAGCAGAATTTTAAATTGAAACGTTTTCGTTTTCGCTAATGGAAGAAAAGAAATACTTTACTTATTGGACATATTCATCATGTTGAAGAAGTTGCACTTTGATTTTCAAGGTACCAAGAAAACGTTGTAAATCCATGAAAATAAAAATTCTTTGTTTTCTTGAGAAACTCAAACTTTCTTATAAAGAAGAGTGTAAGAAGACTGCAAAGCTTTTTTTTACTTTCATGATTATACTTATGATAATCTTTCTAAGCAAGTTATAAATATTATTTCATTGAGTAGTATTAAATTTTAAGGAAAGGTTTAAAGACGTGTTTCTTGAAATTCCAAGATTTGTTGACTGAGTGCATTGCCTCAGATTACTGATTGATACTTTCTCAATAAGTTGAAGATTTAAAAAACAATCGAAGTTTCGAAATTATCAACATAAATGTGACCGAATAAAAAAGTGCAATGACAAGTAAAAATATGACAAGTAAAATAAATGTAACTGCTTTCCATATCACATAAGGTTAATGGGGAGTGTACCGATTGGAATGAGCCTTTTTTCTGTTGCAGATAATCTGACAAAAATGCAATTAATTAGACATTGTCAAAAGGGAATATCTTCGATTGGACTTTAATATATTAAGACTTTCTGCAAGCGTCATCATACACAGGGTTCCCACTAGTTATGTATAATATGCTTTAGTTTATCTGTTTAGGTTTCAATTCGTTATATATGTGCTTCTTTATAATTTTGGATGTCCATAATTATGTATTTTAATTCGCTGTGGCAAGCGGAAAAAAAGATACGGATGAATTTCCATGACTGATTTTCTGTTGGGGGAAATATTTGGTTTTGGAACTTTAGCCGAGTGTTCAGTTAATTAACAATTAAGTGTTAAGGTAAAGGCATAAGAAAGCTTACAGATCTATTTCATTTTATATCCCTGAGCTTCGTCCTACAAAGTATAAGATATAAATAAAAATTAAGAATTAAATTCAGTAAACTAATATATTAAAAGCTAACTCTAAACAACGGATTAAAAGAAGAAAACGGGAAACGTTTGGTAACTGGGAGAGAGTAACTAGTGAACTAATAACTGTAGTTACTTTCTTTTTGGGTTGGCGGAATTGTATAAGGGATCTACAGTTAACGGGCGATATTTCTTTCGCAACTGGAAATAATAGTTTGATGGAGTATTTCGATAGGAATTTAATGTTTTTATTGTGAGGAATTTTATGATTGCTTCGATATCCTTGCCGCAATTGACATTTTCAATTTTACTATTATTGGGTTCTTGATCAAAAGACATTATCATTAACAAAACTTTATTTCTACCACAAAATGAGTTTTTTAAAGAAATATTTTTGAGGAACTTTTGCACTTTCTTTTTACACAAACCATTATAAATAAGAATTGATATAAATATAAATATGGTTATTGTATTTTTTCAAATTAAAATTCTATACTTTTTTTAATAAAAAATTATAAAGTGAATTAAAATCTACATATCGTTTATGTAGTTTCGTTTTGGTTTCTTAATCAATGCAAAAAATATAAGTATTAAATATATATTTTAATGTAAGTATTCATATGTTTGGTTTAGTACTTTCGAATAAGTAAACAAGGGGAAGTACCTTTGGTATAACCGAATGAAATAACTGAATGATCTAGTACCGGGATGACCAGCTCGTTATACTAGTTATTTTGGTATGAAACTTGTAACTAGACGTTTTCATCGGTTTTTATATAAAAAATTAAAAAATAATATTAGATTTTCGCTTTCATAGCACCGGAACCGATACAGAATAAATCGCGATAATTTGGTCATCCTAGCAGTGCACCCATCCAAAATTTAAAATAAAAATAAACATTTTGGCAGACGCTTTTGTTGTTTGAAATGATTTTATTATAAACTATTTTTTCTCGAAGAAAATATATCAGTTTGTTTCCTTTAAACTCCAATTTCATAATTGAAACATTTCTTTAAACCAAAATCCAACTAGTAAATCAAAAAAAATTTATGTCCATTCTTTATGCAGACAGAACTCTACTGTGGCTACAAAATTTTAATAAAAAAATATTTTCAAAAAAGACAATAAAAAATTCTGTTAACCAATCAGAATTTCCCCGCATAAAGGATGGATATAAAATTTTTTTTGATTTACTAGTTAGACTTTAAATTGGTTTAATAGACTATTTATTTTTCAATTTATTTTTTGCGTAATATAAACTCCTTATAATTTATAAGTAGATCTTTTTTAATTAATATTGTTCAGGAATTCTGATGGGACTGTTTTGTTCCAATTTTGAGATCTTAAAATTTTTTATCAAATTTTCACATTATCATTTATTGTTATCAAAAATGAGTAAGTGTGTAAATTTTGGATAAAATTGATTGAGTAAAAGGCCTTCAAAATTAGGTTTATAATTTCCATGGATACATATATATATATATAGAGAGAGAGAGAGAGAGAGTGAGCTAATAAAAAATGGAAAATTAATCAAAGAATCATTAATGTACTTAAGGTGGTTTCTATCAAAATATTTAATAATTATTTTTTTCAAAAGAAATACAGCAGCTAACGTTGGTGGTAATGGTGAACCATTGGTAAACGCATTAGTTCGCTTAAAACATTCATCATTTAAAAGAAAAGAAATATTTGCTGTTGCAAAACTTTATAAAATTGTTACTAAATCGTATTTAACATAATCATTATGTGATTATAATGCAAAAAATTAATTAATTTTCGCTTAATTTTTTGGATGGAAATGTAACTAATGAAATAATCGTTCCAATTATTTGAATAAAAATTTCAGTATAAGTTTGTTCATCAAAAAACAAGCTTAATAATGTTAATAATAGGGTAATATTTCGTGACTAAAATTCAATTATTATTTATTTTATGTTTGAAAGTCCGTGACAAAATAGTTAACAATTAGAAATAAATATTCTCTCTAATATAATTTTGCTATTTTTATCGGACATTCTAATGACATCTGAAACGATTAATTGTTATTATTTTAATTAATAATGTTTAGGGCTGTAAGTTTTTTTGCGACAAAAACCTTTAAAATTCGCGGCTAATTCACAACGTCACGTGCTTCCAAAATAGTACTTAATACACACACTCAATTCAGAGAAAACTAAATGTTTTCGCGTACAAGGAAATTGTTTTTGACATGTATTTTGTGAACATTGCTGTCCAGATGCTTCGTACAGCTGTCCTTACGAATAACATCAACGGGTACATTGCAAGTATTGCAGAAAAGCAAATCACCAGTTACATGAAACGTTCCAGGCTTGAACTGTCTTGCCCGCACTGTTGGTGTCACCAACACGGCAGTTTTACTTTTTGCCGTACTGTCAATCTTTCTTTTATCCATTTACGTAAAATATGGCTAAATATAAATTTAAATACAAAATGTGACCTTGATGAAAATTTAAACAAATTTTCATTAAAATCAATAGAAATGAATAATTAATAAATTATTTAAAAGAAAAATTATTATATAATGAAAATTATTAAAAACTGAAACCTAATTTAAAAAGATGTTTGATAATATTAATGATAAATTGAATACCAAATGGAATATTAAAGAATCTGTAAAGATTATTCATTATAAATAGATAAATAGTCGAAAAATTAAACTAAGCCTTTTTCAATTTTTCAATGTATTCATGGAATTTAGAAACATATTTTTGAAGGACTTTTACTCAATTGATTTTCTTCAATCTTTGCATGCTTACTCATTCTCGATGACAATAAATGACTATCTAAGAAATCGGGAAAAACGAACCCATCGGAGTTTCTGAACAATATTAATTGAAAAAGATCTATCTATAAATTATAAATAATTTATATTAATTTTTTATTGTGTTTTTTTTAAATTATACTTTTTAATTAAAACTTTGTTGGCATAACGACTGGATATAAAAAATTATTTTTTGATTTACTATTTTATTAAATGTTTTAACTTGTATTGTGTTTTTTATGTTTAAAATTAAAACTTATATTAATTATTATATTGACCACTTTTAACAAAAGATTTTATTATGAGGAGTTAGTTAAAATTATCAAATTCGCCAGATGATTTATTTAATAGTTAGAATTTAAAATATTAAATATTTGTGAAAAATCGAAAATTATTTAGGTTTTAATATCTTTAAAAATTTAATTACAATGTATAAAGATTTTTTTAAATAAAAATATATTTAAGATTAAAATTATCAAGAAAATTATTAAAAATTATAAAGGATTCTATAAAATAAAATACATTATTTAAGATTTATTATTGTGAGCATTTACTAAAATTTAATGATACGAACAAGTGTTTCAATTATTATCAAATCAAGAGCTAACTTTCAAGTATTAAAAGAAAAATAATTTCAGTTTTTAATTCATTTTTTTCAATCCCCGACTACATTTCTGCCAGATTCGTCCGAAGTTGATTCTAAATCCAACATTTATTAATATAAATAAGGTGGTCTTATTTTATATCTTGGTGGAAGGTTATTTGATAGTGATCCGCTTGGGTTTGACTCTCAGATAGAAACTTGGCTTCATACGCAGATATAAAGTTTCCTTCTCTTCGGATGATGTTTTTTTGTACCTCTATATGCTTCCAGAATACTTATTTATGAGCGAACGCTATTCTTTTATTACAATATCGACGAATAATCAATCAGTACATGATCCTAGCGTTCCACTTGTACATTAGCTGGTGGAAAACTGCCAAGTAAAATGTGCTGCTATAATTGTAAATGATCAATTCCATAGGAGCGTCTGGTTCACGAAACCAAATTGAGAATTCTGTAACGATAGACCTTGTGTCTTCAGCCTTAATTAATTTCCATATCGCGAATCAGGAGGGATCATAATCAATGATACTTTAAAATCTTTGTCAATTGAACTTTGTTGCATCCACTGCGAGTCTGGTCAAAGCTTTTTTGACACTCAACTTGCCAGTTTTCCATTTCCCGACAGACAGATAAATAAATTGAAATTTTTAACTAGTGTAAACGAAATTTCCTTTATCAGCATTTGACCAACCTATTCCTCCTTGTCACATAGATCTCACATTCTCGTGGCTCCTAAATGACACCTGTCACGAAATTCTTGAAGCTTGACTTCGTCATCTGTCACTGATAAAAAACAACTACCTATCTTCAATAGCCATATGATCCTTGTCAGTTCATCTTCCTTGCTATCTTCATTGTTATCAAACTCGATTCTTAGTTTCATCTAGTACTCGTGAAACAACTCTTTGATCAATGATAACTTTCGTTTTATTCAAAACTCACAAGAAGCATATGTAGTTAACTTACCATGGTCTGAAATCGTTCCAGTTTTCATGTGACTACAAACTTAATGTTCAATTTTACCACCATACTCCTTGAACCATATTTGATGGATCAATTCAATCCTTTAACTACTGTTTCTCATTCTGYGACATTGATGTGCCTAGAATCGTCGATTTTYCTCAACTATGATGCGCCATACCAATAGCTATTGAACTTGCGTTACAACAAATGATGAAATTCATCAATTTCTGTATGATTTAAGTTTCAATTTCTGTATTGCAAATTTAGTTGAATAAATCAGTACGACAAAATTTCATTGGAATCCAATGGATTAATTCTGATTTTTAAGCGTTATTTATTATTCTTTTACTGGATAGTATAATTTTACATCGAATATTTTGAATTTCATTAAACGACTATTGAGTTTTTGAAATTGTTTTGATTAACCAATTATTGAGATTTGGATTTAAAATAAAAAATAACAATTTTAAAGACTTTGTTCAATTTTTATATCCATCAATTGTAAAATTAATTTAAATGAACTATCTAAAACAGAATATAAAACAAAATGAGTCCAGTATATCGAGTCCGAGCTCTATACTCTTATGTGTACCTCTACTACCACCGTCCGGTCTTTGGAGTAACCTCTGGATCGCGCAAAATAGTTATAATCTTGTAACTTAAAGTCAACGTTGATCATTCCCTTTAAAATGATTATATAAATCATATTTCTTTTCAAAATTAATTTAAAATCAAAATTAAGTTAAATTGGTATATTAGTGGATTGCTTTTATCACTCAGTTACAAATAAATTTATGATTTATAATATGTTTTATAATATGTTTACGAAAGATAAAGTTTTAAATCATAAAATTTATTTTTTTATATATATTTTAGTTAATTTCTAAATATTTTTATTAAGTTTCTATTAAAATATTTTAATTACGAAAAAATCTTTGGTTAAGGCTTGCTCACAAAGGATTCGACCAACCGAACCATATTGTCAAGTGGAAAAAAATACCCTTCATAATGCATGTTTTATTTGTACGGTCTGTAAAATTACTTTGGCAGGAAAACCCTTTGGAGTAAAAAATAATGTGTATTATTGTAAACCTCATGCGATTAAAGCAAAATAAAACTTTTCTATTTTTTTTCATAAAGTTGTGATCGTTAATCTAATAATTTTCTTTCATATTCGGATATCTCATTCAATAGTGACATTTTAAAACTGTTGGATTTATGACATTATTTGAAATTAAGTTTGTTCTAAGAAGTGAATATATTTCAGAATAAATTCTTCCTGTCGAATATTAACTTACGAAAATGATATAAATTAAAGTAAAATAAACTTTGCAGTTTACAAAATAAACGGTTATGACATCATAAAACTAAACCTATTTTGTTCAAATTTCGATGAATTATTATAAATTTTAATATTATTTAAACATAATAAATTTTATAAAATTTATAAATTATTTGTTCCGGCTTCTTTGCATTATATGTTGAACAACAAACAAGCTTTATTTTATTTTTTATCCGTTTTAGGTAAAAATTATCTCATGTGTGAGATTCATGTTAATTAAACCAATTATCATAGAGTTTAAGTAAAAAAATTTTAAATACCAAGCTATAAGTTTGTTCAGATTCGAACTGTTTCAAAGAATTCTCAGAACAGAAGGAACTCACCAAACAAGTGAAGAAAATCCACTTATCAACCAATTCGAGCAAACATATCCAATGCCGCCTTTGCTCGATGTTATGCAAGACAAATGACTTGAAAGCACACAAGGACCACAAACTAAGAGAAAATGAGATTATCCGGAATTTGAATTCCGATTATTAATTATATGTACTATTGCTATCATTATTATTGTTAAGAGAACTCGCACATTTTACAGAACATTTATTACATGCCAATTTCTTATCATCTTTATGATGATCAATAGTATTGCTTTCACTTAAATCACTCAATTTTCAATATCTCCCATTATAATCTGAACTATACTTGAGAAAATTATTTTATTTAAAAATATTTACTTTAAATTTTATTTGCTGAAATAAAATATTTTTATAGTCATTTTTAAACATTAATTTGATTTTAATTATTTAAAAATTTACAAAAATAAAATGAATAAACTAATTTAAAAGTTGCAATAATAAAAATTAAAAATTTGTTAAAGATATGCTTTTTCAAGATCTACTTTGCTGAATATTTTGGCCTGGTTGAGTCTTGTGGTTATGTCTTTGATGAGTGGAAGTGGGTATGAATCACTGATGATGATAGCGTTAAGTTGCCTATAATCACCGCAGCATCTCCATTCGCCATTTGCTTTTTTTTATTATAAGTGGTTTTTTTTCTTTTGATTTGGCGGAAAGAGATAATTTTGTATTGTTAGGGATTGATGTTAATTGTCAAAAAAATTGTTATTTATCAAGCTAGCCAACTGTTATGTTGATTATCAAACCGACTTCGGCAATATTTTTTTTAACGACTAAAAAAATTTCTGAATTTAATTTTGAATTTTTTTATAGTGAGATCAGTATTAATTATGTTCGGTTAACAACGGCAGATAATTAATTCTGGTAGGTAAGTAAATATATTAATTCTTCTATTGTTTTTTTTGAATTTTGAATTGTAATTAGTAATTAACTAATTGTAATATAAATTGAGATAAATAATGTGAGGGGGATTTTTTTGATACCGCTGCCCTGTCTTTGTCTTTCCTCTTTCCTTCACTTTATTTCAAAATTTGATCTCTTCTTGGTTTTCTTTTTCTTCTCACAAACAAAATGCAAATAAAAAAAACAAATAATAAGTAATATGCTACGCGTATGAATAAATATGATAACATCATTTTTTTATGAAACAGACACAAGATCACAAACATATGATACACATAAAAAAATAAAATTACATTTACAGATGGAACTGACAAATCAGAGATTGACCGCAGCAAATGGACTACAAATGGCTGTCAGAGGAAAAATGGAAATGATAGTAAAGATCGGAAAGAAAGCCGAGAAAATAAGATTTGTAATAGTGAAAAATTTGAGACCAGAGATGATCGGAGGAATACCATTGATGAAAGAATTCGGAATAGAATTGCAATGGAAAGAGCGGGGAATTATCAGGAAACAGAGAGAACTAACATATGGGAAATTGAAGCTAAATTTGGAAAAGAAATCACCAACGAGAATCGGGTTCAATAGGCATTAAAAGTGATAGACACAAAGAACGATAAAACACTCGAGGAAATAATTCACGAATTTGGAGGAGTATTTATGGCAAACGATTGGGATATAGGCCGTACAAACTTGTTACAACACCGAATAGAGACAACGGGGGACCCATAAACATAAAACCGAGAATACAGCCGGTACATCTGGAAGACAAACTAGAAGAAGCCATAAAAAATTTGGAGAAAAATGGAATAATAAAACCATATAATTCTGAATGGATTACACCAATAGTGCGCGTGTGGAAAAGGACAAGGACGAAATCAGATTGTGTCTGGATTTCAGACAGTTAAATTGAATCACTAAGCGCCAAGCATTCCACATGCTGAATATATCTGAAATGAAGGACACACTCTAAATGATTTCTCTCCTTATATTAATGAGTTGAAGACTATAATTATCAAACGAATAATCATGGATCCCTTTGAAGCAGCAAAATACGTACATGATGAAAGCTTAATACAGCTATCTTCGAAAATTGAAGAGGAATCAACTAGAAATACAATAATTGCAAATGTCAGTGATTTAGAAAAATACAGAAAAAAGCATAAATTTTATCCAAGCAAAACGATAATAGAAATAATTTTCGAGAAAGATTAGACTTTTAACTTAAGTACTTTCAGCCTGTTCAATCAATGGTGTTGCTCACTATGAGATGAAGTTTACTGTCGAGGAATCTGATGTGATGGTTTCAAGAAATCATAAATATAAAAAGATCATATCGAATAAAAATATCATGGGAAATTTTTTAATTAGTTTAAAAAAAGTATTTACAATTGAAACTTGAATAAAGAAGTATAAAATCGACTATCAAAGTAATCTAAACAAAGCTTTTAGAAATACATAAATGTACAGAGATTTTTATGGCTTCAACATTTAATTTCGGAGAACATAAAGATTGTAAAACATACATAAAAACTGGTATACCAATAGCTTTATATCAAAGACGTCGCACATGTTTTTGAGTGTTTCCTTAAGGGCTCTTATAGAGCGTTCTACCTTTCCATTGGATAAAGGATTACGTGGGTTTTTCGTTCACTTAAAACTTTTGCAACTTTCGTTAATTTTTGGGTTAATCAAAAAATAGGTTTAAAAGGAACATTTTAACAATGAAAATGGCAAGTGCAATGATCTATACTCTTAAGGAATTTCAGTCACAAACAAAAAAAATGAATTTCAGAATCTGTTGAATCATCCTCATATGGTAATTGGAATCAAGGTTGATTAGGTTATTCATTGATGATGTTTGTTCTCATGTACAATTCTTCTTTTCTGAATATTAAGTCATTCGCAATAATTTTCTGTCTTGCAAAATATCATTTAAAAGTAGAATTAAATGAATATACAAGTGATATTTTTATGGCTGAGTCTTCTGTGATTTAACAGTTAGTATATGATAAATTTTAATTTTATATGTTATTAAATGCTATTTTTCAAATTTTATTGTACGTATTTATAAATAAATATATTCAAATCTTGTGAATGCTGATTTATTATTTTTGAAAAATAATTTTGTTAAAGATTTTTTAAGAAATTGATTATTTTAAATGTTTTTGAACTCAATTTCCATCATCAACAAATATATTTGTTACTTTTATGTCACTTTTTTATAAAGTTTGTTTAAAAAGGATAATTTATTTATTTATTTATCTTAATTTTGGATATTATTTTATTATTTACTATTTTTATTATTTATTATTTTATATTTATAAAATAGCGGAAAATATTCATATTTTCTTTTGATGAAATTAAAATGACAGTTGATTTTGAAAATGAATTATGAACCGTAAAATAATTTTGAAATTGAAATTAAAATCAATTATTATCGCTAATTTTTTATATTTAATTTCTGTTTATTATCAATAGTTTTAATTATAATATACATAGTGATTATAATATTTTAATAGATAGTTTTAAAAAATATTAAAATAGTCTTCCTCAGACTAAATTTACTTTCTAAGTTTTAAGCACTGAACTCGTTATATAAAAAGTAATTTTTCTTGTACAATTCATATTGCTTTTGAGCTCCCGTTATAATCTCGAGAATAGAATTTTCAGAATATTTCAAAAATAAAGAGACAAATTTCATTTATAAAATAAATTTTTATTTTAAAATCGAAAAATATTTTTAAAAATAAAAAAAATCAAATAAAAAAATAAAAAGTAAAATATGAATAAAAGATACTAAACCAGGAAAAATTATTTTCGCACAGTTTTCAAAACTACAAAACTTTTAATTTACATAACAAGTCCTTAAAACAAAATCTTTATTCATGTTAACTGTAAGGCTAAATGAGGATTAAAAACATATTATTTTTTGCTTTTCACAAACCTTAAAAATATTCAACAGCAAAAAGTGGATTCAAGAATGACTTAATACAAGATATAATAAATTGGATTGTAAATACAAAGAAACACAAAAAATACGTAATTTTAAATTGAACCTTTTTTTTAATCTTGTCGATTACTGATTAAATAGCATATTTCCCAGAAATGTCGATAAAGATCCTGGAAGTCAGTAGTTGTCTCCAAAACTGCTCTAATATTAGCAATTAATGTATTCCTACTGGTGGCCCGTGGTCTCACAATATTACAATATCGCGACTTTATCACCCAGAAAACATTTTCGATCGGGTTAAGATCTGGTGAATAAGCGGGTAGAAAACGAACCTCGATGTTATTATTTTCATAAAAATATAATATTTCCGAACAATGAGTAAATCTAACATTATCAAGTGTAATGATGCGATTACCAACAAAAAACCTGATATCTCTCGATTGTTCCAAAAACTCTAAAAGTAGGATCTAAACAAACGCATTTTTGATCATTTTGTAATTTTCATATCAAATATTTGATTTGATTGCCGATGTCGATAATCTTCTTCTTTTCAATCATGGTTGATATAGAACCGCATCGTGGTTTACAGTAAAATATCCGAAATTACCAGATTTGCCCAAATCGAATCAAGTTTGGGCTAGAAACATGACTCTTCTGTTTTGCTAAACCCAAAATTTTGGCAAAGCATGTTCTTCTTAAAATAATATTACTTTCTGTCAAAGTTACGTTTGATCATATTTTTAACTTTTTCGTGTAATTCCTGTCGATTTAAATTCCCGGCAAAGTTGAGGAAGAGATATGTTTAAATTAAGTGCTTGTTAACAGCCTTCGGAGGAAAGTGAATTAACACTACCAATTTGTTCTCTTATAGAAACATGGAGTGCTGTATTGTTTCATCTCTTTCTTCCTGTCTTTGCGAAACAATCTGTAAAATTTATATTTGGATTTTGCGAATTTTCAATCATATTTATCGCTTTACACACTGCACTCTTGCTTAATTGAGGTTCGGTTCAAAGATCAGTACCTCTTTATAGTTTAAAATTTTTCTTCGTTCATCACAACCCTCACTTTTCAACATTTTCTAATTGTAATTCTTTCCTAACCGTTGCTGTTCTTTACAAAAACCACAGTAAATACGTTTTAATACCAAGCAATTAAAATTAAAATCAAAAAAATGGATTTTTCGTGCTTTATTATATTTTATTGATATTTTATTTTTTTATAAAGTTTTTATTTTTACAAACATTTTTCAATTTAAAAATAAAATGTCTTTTCAAAAATGAAATCTGACTCTTTATTAGCCTGACATTATCCATAAATAACACTGGATTTTCAAAGCTCTTTTGTTGACAAACATTTTTCAGTTCAACAAGTACGGCCTTAAAATCTTCACCATTTAATGCCATGTCATGAATTTTATGAAACATCATTGAATTTCTAATCATTGCTTCAGGAATAGTTTCTAGTTCTTACTACTAAAACATCTACATATGCCGAAGTGCCTACAAAGGATCTTCCTCTTTTGGGCCGTGAAGACACTGCAAAGCCAACTTCATCTAAGAAAATTGATTTTTCAACACTATGAGTTACCTCATATTCACTGAACTTCTGAACATACTGATATCTTTTTTCAATGGCATGAGTTATTGTAATCTGTTTTAAGGTGTAATGAAATTGCCTGAGACAACGGTCAACGGTGCTTTGAAACACGCTCAATCCAAAAAAATCTATGACCTTACCACTCAATTCTTTTAAGGCAAGAAGGCAATTTTTTATCGACCCAGACTCTAACTTGATGCTTTTGATTAACATCAAGTTTAGATCTTCGATCACCACCCTTTTCTTTGAAGTTGTTTCAACGGTTTTCTCACAATTTTTAAAATTTTTTTGAATTACCCAGTAATTCAACTCCAAAGCATCAGTAATTGCTTTGGTTGAAAGGCCTTGCCTAAATTTAATAGCAATTTTCTCTCGGTCTTCCTCAGAAATTTTGCTGTTTCTTCTCTTATAATTTTTCATGAATAAAAAAATCAAAAACGTTTTTTAACAATTTTGATTTTTTTGATTTTATGTAATTTTATTGATTTTATTAAAATTTATTGGCTTAATTAATTTTTATTGATTTTGCTGAGTATTAAAATCTTTAATCGTTAATATGTACTTTTTAAAACACAAATCTTTAATCTTTAATCATTAATCTGACTCCAACTAATCAGTAATGACTTCCAACATAAATATTTAAATAATGAACACAAATTCTTTTATGAAACTTTATTTCAAATAACAAAAATTAACACGTCAAAAATAATAATAATAATTCAATTCTTGATGACAGAATACAAACACGAAACAATATTTCGTACGAGTTAACAGATTACATCAAAAACTGTGAATCTCCAAAACGAACGATAGTTAAAGTTTTTAAATAACACCTTTTTCTACCATACAGGATACTTATGGTTTAAAAAAATGTTTTAAAGAATAATAAATGAAAATAATTTTTTATAACCACTTTACTTGACTCCTTTGTTTTTGTAATATTAATTTTTTATGTAATATTAATTATAAGAGAAATTTTTGGGGCCAACTAAACTAAATTTGCTGCTGTTTATATAGTGGTTTTCATCAGCCTTGAAAATTGATAAAATAAAACAAAGAGTAAAATATTTTTAATTTTAAATTCCAAATTTTGTTAAATTAAATATTATTTTATTTGAAATTAATAATTTTACCAAAGGAATTATTTTAAATTTTTTCTACATAAAATTGTATGAAAAGTGTTGACATGTATTTTTCGAAACCCTAACAATTTTATGTAATTTTATTGTTTTGATTAATTTTTGTTGATTTTATTAATTTTTATTGATTTTATGTAATTTTATTGATTTTATGTAATTTTATTGATTTTATTAATTTTTGTTGATTTTATCAATTTTTATGGATTAAAATTATATCATTGGAAAATTGATTGCAAGTATTGGAAAATAATATGCTTTTGACATTGGTTATTTTAAAGGAAAAATTAAGATTTATGTTTTAAATTAAAATGATCTATGAATAAGCTTTACATTACTCTTTTTGAATACAAAGAAACTGAAATATGCCACGTCTTCGACACTCCTTTTTTGTTAGCTGATAGTAAAAATAGTATTTAAATTATTATCATATTTTTAAAATTTTGTTCTTTTATATTATCAAACATATGCATTTTTGGTTGATTGTTAAAATGAATTATTTTCTAACGAACGAATTTTAATATTATATATCTTTTCCAATTAAAATATTTTGTAATTAATTAATTTGAATGTTAATTTATTCTTTTGTTCAATTAAATCCAAGTCTTTGATGGAATGTGTCGTCTCTGTTAACTTTTTTTCCGCATACATTTAACAATTCATTTAATGACTTTAGAGTTGAAATAAAATTAAAATTTGATATTATTTCTTTCAATCGAATATTCATCCATAAATCGATGCATTATGAACTGCCTACTTTTACAAAGATTCCCATGAGAAGTAAAAAGAAATTTGAAAGTTATAAATCTTGTAACAAAGATTTACTGTATGTTTAACTAGTTTTTAACATTTTTCGTTGAAAAGACTAAGGTATTTTGATCAAAAAGAAGTCAAATCTTCATCTTTTTATCAATTTTGACTCTTTAAGTTCTGTCCTCTCTTTATGTAAGAATTCTTTCAAGTGCTGCTTTAGTGAGTTCTGTTCTTTTCACCATCACGATTACTAAAACATTTTTTGTGTAAAAAGACAATCGAGAACAGTTTTTACACTGTCTCTTGACGAAACTTTAATTTTACTAAATCCCTCTAATCTACCGGAGTATATATAAAAAAGTATCCGAGACTGTAAAATCTGATGGAATTAAAAATATTCCATTAATTTAGCTGAGGAAGTATTCATTATTAAGAATCATATTTCCTGAGATAAATTATACTTTAAAAAAGTAAAGAAAAATAGGCCAAAGCCATTAATATCTAGGCGAATCCGGATAATATATAATGCGATTATCCATGCAAAATAAGATCATAAGATAAATATAATAAGTATAATCAAGTTCATTATATAAAAATATTGTAAATATAAATGCTACTACACAAATAAGAAATACTGGTTCAAAGACAAAAAACTAGTATATCAAAAAATTTATTTTTTAAAAAACAATTATTTATGCGAATAAAAATAACTCTAAAATTGATTTATGATTTCCCCATTTTTACACAATAGTTAAAGGTCGTAGTCGATGTTTCAGATCCACAACTCAAAACAGTTGTCTGACTGAGCCGATTAACTTGATTTTAATTTATTAATAGTTATTTAATAACTTTTTGAATTTATCATTTATTTTTCTATGTTTTGGAAATTTCTCCGTTAGATTTTAAATTCAAAGATTTTTACAAGTTTCCGAAATCCTCATACTTGTGAAAATCAGCATTTTAATATGTGTTTCGGTGCGGTACAGCTGTGCGATCACTGGCAAATCTTGAATTGTTCAGTCTGACTTGAAAATATTTTATTGAATAATTAGGTGCTGATTTAAATAACCTGCTCTTTGGATCGCCTTTTCCTCATTTTAAACTACCAAAAAGTTGTTTTTAACACTAGAAAAGTATGGAAAAGATTAGAATACCCCAAGTTCAGAAAATCAATAGTTTCTTTTTAAAATTTCTTTATGACAAAGATAGAACTAAATGAACTATAATTAATAAGGAATCCAAAATTTATTTATTATGACAAAAACCATGACAAATAAAAAAATTTGAATTTCTAGTTTTTTTATTTAGTTGATGAAATTCTATTTAGATTCAATTAAAATGTTTTGTTCTGATTTTAAAGAAAAATTTTAATCAACAGACAACAATTTATCAATATGCACGATTCTGGAATGTATTTGAAATGTTTTTATACATTTAGTAAATATTTGTGCATTATGTGAATTATTTTTTAAATACCGGGCAAATAGGGATAGTCGTAAATTTGTTATAACTAATTAACAGATTTTTGGTAAACATATTTTTTTGAAAAATAATTTGGTATGAGTGCTATTTTGAACTTATTATATATATCAATCAATTTTCTTTTACACATTCTTCACCTTTCCAGTCCTTTTAAAGAATGCCACAAAACAATTAGCAAAAGATACTCAAAATTATAAATTAAAATTAATGAGTTTATCACTACATTCACAAGTACAATCAAATAATATTTATTTTTCCCTTTAAGTATTAGATTGATTAAAAAATAATGTCGTTTTAAAATCTTAATCTTTAATGACAAATATATCAGCGTAGAATCGAATTTATTAAGCGAAATAAAAACCGTTAGCATCAATACATTTTTACCAACGTTGCGCAAGTTTATTTATTCCGGTTGCATAAAATTCTGGCTTTCTAGAGGTGATGAAATTGTTGAAGACAGTTTTAGCATCCCATTGATTTTTGAAGTATTTCTCCTGGAGTAAAATGTCAAGATGTTTGAAAAAGTAGAATCAACTTTTTATCACACGTTACTTTTCAGTCCAGAAACGGCTCATTCTTGTTCCACAGAAGAAGTAAAGACGATGCCTCAAAACGACGCATTTTTTGATTGACATTAAATTCGTATATAATCCATTTATCCAGTTTTTTCGACTTCCCAATGTCACGCAGATGGTTTGAAATTGTTCCTATCATGACACCTAGTTCGTCCGCAAGCTCTCGAACTGTTACGCTTGGATTTGCGTCTACTAGAGCCTTAAAATCTTCATTTTCAAAAGCAGGTTTTCTTCCGCGGCCATCATCATCTTTGAGCAAAAATCAAGACCATTCAAAAAACGAAATTATTTTTTAAACAATCTAATACTAGATACAAAATTCGTAATTAGCATTTTTTCAAAGTAACCAATTTCGTTAAAAGATAGAAAAACATTGTTATTACCAGCATTTTCTTTCAAAATATCCAGGGTTTTCTTATATTCAGCTTCTTTTTATCCAGACTAGATTGTGGTTATAAGAGTAATCAAAGTATTAATTTATACTTATAATATAATATTTTTACTTTATCAAACATAAAAGAAATAAATTAGTGTCATGTAAATTCCAAAAATCTGAAACTTACAGATTAAACACCAATCTAAATACATTTAATGGTCTTCTGTGTTTATTGTTTTTTTCAAATAAACGAGAGCACCTAATCTAATTTAATAAGTGGTTCGTATCAACATTTCCGTGCAAACAAACAGTGTCAACATATTCCATCCATCACGGCTGAGCCCCTCGGGACAGAAATTCACCAATTTAAGAGTCAATGTTTATTTAAATTTCAGATATCGTTATGTATTTAGGAATTGTTTCTTAATAACTCACAATTTCTTAAACAAAATCCTTCGTTTTAGTAATTTTATGTGATATCATTTTATTATTTGAATATTCTCAAATTAAAATTAAGAAAATGAAAATTTTTTTAAATAAAAAATATTTTCAAATTTAAAATATCATTTACCTTTTTAAGTGATTAACTTAAATATCTGAAAATGAAAATTTATGTTTTGAGTAATAATTGTTAATAATTAATTAAGAACAATAGCGTTATATTATTTATGTTTTGAATAGTTTGTAAAATGATTTAAAATTTATATTTTTGAAGTAATTTAATAATATTTTTTATACCTAATAAATAATTTAAATTATACTTTAGATAATATTTAAAATAGAAAATAAAAGAATGATGATAAATCTTGAAGGTAATACTTCAAGTTTGTGTAATGGGAATTATTTATGATATTAGTAAATCTGTTTATGTAAATAATAATGTTCATAATCTGGTGATCTCTGCTCATATGGCAACGGTCAAGCTATGTAAAGATATACTTATACAATAGAAAAGCAATTAGACAAAGAGACGAAAAAAAAATGAAAAAAACGTTTTATTCAGCCTAATATTTTGGTCTTTAGATATAAAAACGTTTTTGAATGTAAATTTAATTGTAAAATCTTAAAAAAATTAATATTGAAAATTCCGAAGGTAAACGTTAAGATTTTGCTAATTCGAAAATTGAAAATTTTTAAAGTAAATTATGCATTCGTATTTATATCACATTACAATAACTTTTTGAGATAATGAGCGCCACGGTGACCTAAAAAATGCCCGTTCATTAAAAAAAGATAATGACGATATCAATATTTATTCATTATTTTAAAAAAAAACGTTATTTTTGAAGTTCTATGTTTTTGCTATCTATTATTTGATTTCTAAGATCATCCAAGTTTTTAAGTGCAGAGTTATTATGCACCAGAAAGTACCTATCCAATTTTTTTAAACAGCACACAACGTCTGCATATCCGATCTCTGGTTAATCTTGTTCTAATGTTTCTTCATGTTCAACAAATTTGTTTAGAGATTCTACCTGTTCAAGAAAAGCTGTGTTATCAATATCGGAATCTGCACATATTGTAAAGTCATTGTATTCAAATATTTCAGAAACATCTAAGTTAGTATTTGATGGAGCGGTATAATTAACTTCATTTACAGGAACTGTATCTTTAGTATATCCTCTTCAATTAATAAATCCATGTCTAAAACAGTTGGCTATGGTTTCTTTGCTAATTGAGCTCCAAGCATTTATTATGAGCGGAAGGACATCAACTAAACGAGTTTTTTAATTGCTTCCTTATATGTAGTGGTGTCATTTTCATTTTCCTTAGTTAAATTTCTCGTAAATGTTTTTGTGTAATGTGCTTTGAATGCTTTGATAATTCCTTGATCTAGGGGCTGTATCTTGGAAGTACTGTTTATGGGAAGATAATAAAGCTCTATATTACTGAAAACCTTATTAGTATTGTGTACTGGAGCATTGTCTAGCATTAGTAAATTTTTTCGATTTTCATTTTTCATTAAGATCCTGTAATCACCGGCCAAAAATTTAACAGGTCATCTAAGAAGTTTTGTTATTCTCGTATTTTAAACACATCTTAGAAAAGTCGAGGTTTTTAAATCCCCTGGGAGATTTAAATTTCCCTATTTATAGCGGGGCTTTTTTTCACCCGTTTCATTTGAGCAAAAAAGAAGTGTCACTCTTTCTTTAGAGAAATTTTCATTAGACTTTTCTTCGCTTCTTAAAATAAGTGTCTTTTTTGGAGGACACTTAAAGAACAACCTTGTTTCGTCACAATTAAATTTGTACATTTTGAAATATTTGAACATTTATTATTATTACAATACCGAATGACAAAGTTAACCAAAGTTTGATAGAATGCTTTGGTGAACTTGGTCTGCTTGGTTATAATAATAAAATAAATAAATAAAAAGTTGTCAAAACTGAATATTATTTAAATGAAACAATTGTTACGAAAAAACACAGATATAAATAACGATATTTGTCACTTGGAACGTATCACTAATAGATTTATTTGCCCAATTATTGTCCTCAGTAATTATGACTTTCTCACACTAATTTCTTTGGGTTGTTGTTTTTAATAATTTTTAATGTATTAATTTTTATATTGATTTATTTTTTGGATTTTACTAAATTATAATTCAGTTAACTAATTTTATGTAGAAAGGGGGAAATTATTTATGCGTTTTTCTTTCAGTTTTCTTTTTGATTATTTTTAATTTTGACTTTTCTTTTCTTTTAAACGTAATATAAAGAAAAAAAGTAAATAAACAATACACAAAATAAATAAATAAACACATTTTCAAAAGAAAACAAAACATATCTGCAACCACAAGTGAAAAGAGAACATACGCGACCAAGAATTAATTTGATGTCGAACGAAGAAGATTTAACAATTATTATTACCTTTTATATTATTATTCAATAATATTTAAAATTTTCTGTATTTAAAATATTTCAATTTCAAATAAAACAAAGAGATATATTAAAAATAATTCATAATTTTTTATTTTATTTGAAATACCCTTTAATTAATAATGTAAAATAAATTTAGCATATTACTTAGAATATATATATATGTATACTTTTCAATTAATTCCAATGGCAATCGGGTTAATAAAACAAAAAATAGCCATTTTTCCAAAAATTTATTTTGCAATACTAGTTTCGCCATATTGGCATCTTCAGTTGACTAATTG
>MQRK01253243.1:6472-18825 GCA_001938485.1 Girardia tigrina | reverse complement strand
ATATTGATCAAGAGAGATGTCAAATAGTGAATGCGCTTGTGATATTAATAAATGTTGTAAACCTCATATTGATGTTGTTACGGAAAGGAAAAATGGTCAACATAAACGTTAATTTAAGAATTGAATTAGTGAAATAAATTTTAAATATTGTTTAATTTCAATACACAAAAACAGATTTACAAAAAATTACCAGTACGTCGAAAAAGACGGACAATGACAACAAACTAAGTGATTCGTTCTTTAATAAAGCAAATCCTGGAAGGATATTGAATAAGGCTGGGGTTGTTTCAAAAAATCGCTCATTTACTATTTGTAATATTGAAAGTATATCCTGTAAAAATAAATAAATTCAATAAATATAATAAATGAAAGCAGAAAATAACATTGAAGCAGTGTTTTCCTACATTTATATCTAAAAGTATATAGAAATACAATATGTTATTTCATACTGACGTCTTAGAAACAAATAGATATGAAAAAGTATTGACATTATATAAATAAAAGGTATATGCCGTATATAAAAGATATGCATAATGTTTTAGATATTTATAGAAGAATATAAAGGTAAAAAATCAAAGTAAAAAAGTGATTATAAATACAAACTTTTGGTTATAAAAATTTGAAAAATAAAATTTCTAAAAGATGAAAATTGTCGTTCATTTTTAAAACTTTTTTATTCAATCGCCGTGTTGTTGTTTGTTCTAGTGGAATTTTGCGATCGATTTTAAAGTATCTTAAAATATCTTCCCTTTTAGCTAGAGCTTTGAAATTTCGAACACAGCTTAGAACTACAAGACAATACAATATTTGAAAAAAACTGAAAACAAATTAGTTTTATGCGTTGCGGTAACTGAACTGGTAATGTGGTTGTCTTGTGAACCTTTGTACTGAGTTCTGACATCCATGACATTCAAACTACTATACAAATCAATCTTCAATCTACTAATCATTATCGATTTATTTGAGGTAACGGTGCACTTTGGATGGCATTAAAATAATTTTGACACAACCTTTATTTATATAATTATCTTCCCTAAATGTTTGAAAATATATTTTTAGTCTATATTTCATAATGCAAACATTTTAAAGAAAAAAGTTATTTTTTAACAAAACAGTTTTTGGATTATTCATTTTAATGATATTCTACATTCTTCTTTTAGTAAAAATTTTATAATAAATATTTACTCTCTTGGGAAAGTTTTAAGTTTCCTCATCTGGTTCTTAATATTATTAAGGTAAACTCGATGTTTATTCAAGGCCCAACTGCTTTTTAATAAGCTGGTTCTTCCATTAATTTGCTACAGAAAGCTTTTTTAAAAATCCTTCAGTGAAATATTTTAATTAAAAAAATTGTAATTAAATTATTTTTCATATATTAAAATTGTTTGCGCTTGCCTAACAAATATTAATAGAAAATAATTCAAATATTTACTTATTTTTTTTTAAATTTTAAATAAATGCATCTATCTCATTGCCAGGAAAAACCACTGAGGATTTATGTTAGAATATTTTAGACAAGGAAAGTGTAGATTTATAAAGATTATATATAATTTTGTAGACATTAGCTTAACATTTTCCACTAGCTTTTCACTAATGTCTAACTCGACTTCAATCAGTTTCAAAGTGAAATTCAACTATGTAGAAAAGATGATAAATATTTATGTTTTCTATAATTAAAATTTTTAAAAAAACTTTTTTAAATCATTTGATTAAATAAGTCAACTTCATCCGTCGAGTTATTGCTGAAATTTAACATTATATGACATCTTTCTGTTTCATTTTATTCTCCAAGAGATTCTCATTGAATTTGGTCTCGAACTTAGAAACGATTTCTACAGGAATTCATGTGATAGTGATCGGGACGAAACTGAAGGTCAGAAAATAGTCATCCTTTTTAAAAGTCAAGTCTACCTTTCAGTTGTACGGTAAAGTTAAATTTTGATAGAATAAACAAAATTTAAACTTTAAGAAAGCTTTAGAAACATCCTGTGTCTTTCAGTATAAATGTACCGTATTACTTCGATTTAACAACGCAGCGTTTATTTCAAATGCTGATTAAAAGATGCGTCGTTACCACTAGATTTACGATGGTTGATTATATACCTATTTTGGGTCATACAACAAACGATCTCATTGCCATAGAAATATGTAAACCATATTCAAATATGCGAAATGAGGGAATTTGAAGAGTGGAGTAACCTATAGTTTATTACGCAACTAAAAACCATCATATGTATTAAAAAAAATAATAGTTCAGTTTTATATAGCAATATAATTTTAAATCAATCAAATTGGCTAAGTCTGTAAATCAATGTTTGTAGGCAATGTTTGTTTTTAAAAAAGCGTTTATTTTACTCAAATTAAAAACAGAATTTGTTTAAAAATACACAAGATCAACGTTGTTTTTTATAGAATAGAATTCCGAGCAAACGATCATATGACCTTGCTTTCAAAAAGAGAGCAGTGGACCTAGCAAAAATTAAGGGAAATCGTCCAGCAGTAGCGCAGCTTTATGTTGACGAAAAATGGATTTGTGATTCTGGAAAGTTTTCGGATTTCGATGCATCAATTGGATAATGCAAAGCCTCAAAACGACGTATTCCTGGTGGTGGTCGTAAAGATATTAACGGAGAAATAGAAATTAAAATAAGACAGTTGATTTTAGATGAGCACTTACTCTGTCGTTTTGATCTCTTTTTGAGTTTATTTAAATGAAATGTAAAAAGTCGGAATTTAAACTTTTCATACACCATTACTTTTAATGCTTAATCCATTTCCAGAAAATATATTTAAATATAAATATTTAATATTTTTACAACTTCTTGTGCGTTGTTCACTTCATTTTGTATATATTTCATATCGTCAGTTTGTCGTATCATAACATTTACAAATATTCACCTTCAACATGGAAAGATATACAGAAAGGGTTGGGCTAACTATTAAATCTTAGCAATCACACAAAAAAGATAACAACCACAATGAAAGACATCAAAATTCAAAGCTACCAGAATATTAATTTGGACGAAAGTTAGCCAAATGAAAAAAGATAAATTTTTAATTTAATACTTAAAGTATTTAAATTTTATTGCAATATTTTAAAATAATTGAATTTTATTAACATTATTAAATTTTTAATTTACTTTTTAAATTTTCATAAATAAATAAATTTAATCAATATTTTTTTAAATTTAAATAATAATTTATTTGACATATGAAATTACTTGTAATTAATATAAATTTTAAATTTAGTATTTGTTATTTAGATAGTCAAGAATATATACAGCGGTATCTCGACATACGAGTTTTATTCGTTCCGTAACCTTGATCGTGTGACAAAACAATTTTCCCCATTGAAATTAATCGAAATGCCATTAATCCGTGTCCGCGTTTAAAGCACCACCTTAGTTGTTTTTGTTAAGAGTTTCTGAATAAGAAAAATATATTTAGAAGAAGGTACATTTATTTATATATAACAAATACATATTCTATGCGCTCCGCACGTTGAGGTCCTGCGCATCAGTGTAGTGTGCGAGTCCTCGTATCTCAAATCTTGCTCTCATTGTATCTCAAAACACTAGTATATTATGGCACTCGCATATCGAGGTAAAACTGTATTAATCATTGGGAATGCTAATTAGTTAAGGAGATTTTGAGAATCGTTGTGAAAACAATTTTAATTTTAATACGAATAAACGTTTCGAAAGCCATATTGATATTGTAAATAATGTCATTCATCTAAGAGAAGTTTGAATCCAATGATTTTAAAATATTTCAAATTTTCACTTATTTAATCAAATAACTTGCGGAAAGAAACAAGTGGATTAATTTAAAATCCTTTTATCCATTTTTAGTATTTATTCTGTTTTATGACAGAAGAATAAATCTTTTTTCAACTTGAATTAATGATATTTCAACCTTAAAAAAGTATCAACAAATAAAAAAAATTGATAAAACAAATTATCAATGTAAGCCCTTTAATATACAGGGGTGGCCATAAGTCGCTTTACCCAGTTTTAATAATAATAAACACAAAATTCTAAATGATAAAACTATTATTATTATAAAATGATATAATAATATGTTGGGGTCGTCTGCAGTATCTGACATGTTTCTCCAATCTCAGACTAGATCTTAGTCTATGAGCTTGTTTCTCTCGTTTTCGAAGTATTTTTGACAAGTTAGATTCGCGTTTTTATAGAATATGTATTTGTTATTTATATATAAATGTATGTAAATGTAAATACACCATTAGATAAATCAAATTTTCTTAATTCTTACGAAGGGCGTTCAGAAAGTAAGTGGAAAAAAGGGAGACGACACCATAAGAAAGCATTTATTGAAGGAATACAATTTCATTCAGATAGGCCTGTCATCTCCGCCAACTCGCGAATGGTTAGGCAGCGATTTGCATTGATGGTCTCCGACACTTTTTCCACATTTTCTACCGTGCTCGTCGTTGCTTGACGTCCACTCCTGTCCTCGTCTTCCAAGGATTCACGTCCATTTTCAAATTGATGCACCCAATTGTAGACGGCAGACATTTGCAGGGCTCTTCCTTGAAACACATTTGATAAGCGGCGCACAATGTCAGAGACTGGAGTATCCTCTTTCCAAAGGAAAAAGATGATGGCACACTGAGAACGTACTGCGTCTTCCATGTGTTAAACAAAAATGAAAACACTGCCTATGACAGTTTCCTCTATGCTGCTCACATGTTGCATGGACCAATGCCACTTTTGCTCGATTTCTATTGGTTGGTAAGTACATCACGCCACCACGCCACCACGCCATCTGTCCCTCTGTAAGATGTACACACACGCGCACACCCGCATATAAGTATTTCCACTTACTTTCGGAACGCCCCTCGCAAAATAGAAAATTTACACTCTTCAGGCATAATTAAATATAATTTGCTGTCTTATATAATAAAATGAAGATTTAATAAACATTTTATTATATAACATTTTATTATTTAACAAATGATAACAACTGTTTAATACTAAAATCATAAACGCCATTAGGTATACTTAAATTTATTAAGTTTTAAAATCTTTCATAATTTATTATATCTTTCTTTACATAAGAAATATACATAATAAAGAAATATAATCACGAAAATAAAAAAGATTGAATAAATTATTATAAATTCAATTATATCTAAAATTATTTTTTTCTATTTATTTATTGATAAAATTAATAATTGTAAAATTTGGTTATTTTAAACTATTTTCGCCGGTCGTCCTCATTGTGAAACAATAAGGAAAATAAACATTCAAGGATGTGGAAAGAATTTGTATGATATTTTTCAAGTATTATCTCGTTAATATAAACATAGTAATGAGTTAATGGTCTAACTTAGATTTAAATATGACGAGTTTTGATTTAACCGGCTTTGTAATATCACGTATTTTTGAAGTAGTGTAGGTGGGTTAACAAATAAATGATCTACTTTAAATTTAATGTAATCAATCTACAAGTAAAAGTAAACTAAAGATAAATAAAATCGAGCTAAAAAATAAAAACGGTTCCAGTGTCAAAGGAAACATTTAATTGTTTTCTCATTAAAATGTAATTATTTACTTTATCTGCAGACAATTGGATCTTTTTCAATGTACTTTCGAAGTATTCCACCAAGAGACTTATAATATTATTCCGGCTTTCATTTCTTCTTCCAATATTAAGCGCTTAAATAGTGAATAAAAGCACAAAAATAATATTTGAATTTACCGTTTTTATAACTCATTCCTTCACTTTTACATTTTTGGAATCTACAAGCCTGACAACATTTCCTTGTTTCTTTTTGAATTTCACAATTTCCATTTTTATTACATTTCAAAACAATATTTTTCTTTGAAATTCTCTGAAAAAAACCCTAATAAAATAACACTTGATTGAGATGTATAAGACAAATGTATAAACTTTACTTTACAACCTTCACAAGTCACTACCCCATAATGAGTACCGGAAGCGGAATCTGAACAAATACTACAAGACAAACAAAATATTGAACTATCTTTGGATCTCATAAAAGTTTCATTTTTGGGGAAAGAAATTGAGGGAATAATTAATTTCTTCATGTCAATTTATGAATTACTATTTCTAGTAATCACATTTTATGTAAGATTAGGACTTCTGTCAGATGTTCTTGTTGCATAACCTCCGAAGTGAAAATAGTAGTTTGGTTGCGTAATGAAAATTATATCACCCCATAGGGAAACGTAGAGCTAGAACTCAGACAACCCAGTCAATTCGGCAACGTAATTCAATGTCTAGTTTATCAAGATCATATAAAAGAATATTAACTTAAATCTTCATTTAAAAGTTAATAAAACTATTGAAAAATAAGAAATTACAAATATTTCAAAGATTAAAGACAAGTGATATAAATAAAATTATATTTTTAAAAATTTTAATTTTTATTAATTTATTATTAAAATAAAAAATTCATACTTGTTGTTAAACCACAATTATCACAATATTTTTTAATTAATTAAATTTAAAAACATGTTTTTTTTAATAAATTTAATTTTGTTGGAATTTTTCTGATTAAGTTTGATTGTTGATTGACTGAATTGTTTCTTGAATGATTGAATTTTTATTGACTGATTGAGTTGTTTTTTGATTAAAAGAATTGTTGCGGTAGCAGAGCAGACTGTTAGAGTTTGATAACCTTTTATTTATTATTTGTGAAAAATCAAGTAATAGATTTATAACTTCAGGTTATGGCTTTCGTTTTGTATGATATTCGGAAACTATTCTTAGCATTAAATAATGTATAGATCCTTTTCCTAATGCAAATTATCCTCAGCTACACTTTATTCTACTGATGTTGTCTTACTGACTCATTGCTGACTGTATTACTGTTGTATTACTGACACACTCCAAGGTAGAGGCGAAAATGTTTCAGTATTCTAATTCATGTAAAGCTTGCTTGAAAGGTCAACATCTTCATTGATTTCATTAGTTTGATTGGAAAAAGTACAGAACTTTCTTGATCGCACGAAACCTGTTTGTTTCAAACATTGTATTTGTAAGAGAGTGTCGTTGTTAATTTTTTAATTTTCGGAAATAAGAATTTTGGTTTTTAAAAATTTCGAATTATAATTGAAATTAAAAAAAATAACGGAAAATAGAATTTAGAAAAATGAAAATTTGTTTAAATAACAAATTTAACCTGTTGTAGATTAATAAAATTTTCCAAGTCTTAATTTCTTTTGATTTAGAATGGATGATAATTCCCAACTTAACATGGTGGCAGCGCTAGCGGATTCAATCACGAACCGAATGATTCCTGACATGTTCCAGATCGGAGAAGACCTAGAGAAATTTATTCTCACTGCAGAAGATATTTTGAAGCAGCCGAAATTAATCAAAAAAATGGCAAACATGTATTTGCTCCATGATACATGAAGATATCTTGGAAGCATATGAGAACACAGCTGGTAAAGCTGATAATTTTAAGGATCGACTAAGACTAGCGTTTGAGAAGCCGAGAGCAGCAGCGACGGATTGGGAAAAACTATTGAGTTATCGCAAAGGTGCTGATAACGTACAGACTTTTTTCAAAAAAGTAGACCGGCTGGTAAAAAATGCGTTGTCGCATAGACTCGAGGAAGAAGAGCTGAAAACTCAAATGTTAATTCATTGTATTGATGATGAAGATGTTGTCCGTGAAATTAAATTACGGAAATTAAAGAGTGTCAAGGAAATATCTGAGTTCGTTGCACTCGTAGACGAAATAAACCACGAAAAGAAGAGCAGAATCAATGCTGTCCGAAGTTATCGAGATGTTGTTCACAACAGCAGGGCTTCTGAGGTAACTAAAAAATGGGTAAATCAGAGTCAGCCGAGAAAACAACTCCCAAGAGAGGAATCAATCGAGTCTAAATGTTATACTTGTAATCAACCAGGACATTTCAGCCGAAATTGCCAACAAAGAAGACCTGTGCAGTGTTGGAATTGTAAAGAGACTGGGCAAATCAGTCGAAACTGTCCTAACAGACAGCCATTGGTTTGTTTCTTGTGCGGGAAGAAGGGACATAAGCGAACTCAATGTCCAGAGATACGCTGTGAAAATATTGACCGGAATGGGCATCTAGCAGCGGCATGTTTAGTGAACTCTAGCAGACAGAATAGTGGTTACGAGAATGGAAGATCGAGAATGCAGTACAATGATCGGAAATTTAAAATCAACAAAATGAACGAAGATGAAGAACGCACATATAATGATAATGAAAAAAAAACGATAAGACGTGCCCAAACGACTGGGCTGTACCAATTAGGGAGTTGGTGTGAACCGAATGCCACTGATCTTAGAAGATAATTCCCATGGATTCGGATGCGAGCTGGATGTGTGAACGATGAATAAGGTCTATGGATTTGTGAAAAAGAATTTTGAGCAAGTATTTTATGTTAACGCGTTGATTGAGGATCAGAAATCAGAGATATGTTATAGTAAAATGTAGGGGCGTCCGAGCGTTACAGTGGAAATTCAGGGGAAACAGTGGGAGTGTTTGTTGGATACAGGAGCATGTGTTAATGTTATGAGTAAGAAGTATTATCTAGATTTGAATAATTTAATAATAAATTTGCGATAAATTTCAATTCAGATTCATTTTTCTCCCGTGCGATGGTTTCAACAAACTTCGAATTCCTGAAACAATATTCCTTCTCTAAATCACAAATAAGAGAATAACTGATTCGATATTGCTCTCAAATTTGCAAATTAATTCCATTGCTGATGAGCCATGAAAAGAGAAATGATCAACTGAGAAACAAGTTCATTTGAATTCAAGGAGATGTAAAAGATCATATATATATATATATATATATAGCGGGTTACAGCATTTATTTTGAATAACCAGTGTCATTCGTGTTTTTTTTATTATTTTTTGTATTTTATTTTTTGTAAGTGTTCCTCGGGTGTATTTATTTTAGTTTTATCTTTTGGATTTATTAGTGATATGTTGAAATGATTAAAAAAAAATAAATAAAAGAACAAAAACTTTAATGAAAATTTAAATTGGTTTAGCTGCAGTAAATTTGAATAAATGGTGAAAAAATGGATTAATGCGAATTTTGTCTTTGGATGAATTAGATATAATAGATGTGATGATTATATATTGTGATAAGAAACGATTTATGTTCAGAATAATGTTTCATTTTTTGGCAATGAATTGATGAGATGTTGTAAAATTAAAGGTGATTACGATTTGAATATTTTTCTGAATCGTAAACGGCACTGGATCTCTTATCGCAGAGACGATTTGAAACATCTTCAAAATTTGCAGAATTTGACGCTATTCAAAAAAAGATGTTAATCGACTCGTCCCAGTCACCGAATATCATGTTTCATTGCGTTTTCTCTTCCGATGCAGCATTGAGTTTATCCAACTCTGCGGATTTGTTTTCGTTTAACCAAAGGATGGATCGAGTGACGACTCTCAGTTTTAATGTTTTTGCTCTTTCTTTTAGTGAAATCGTTATGAATATAAATGAACGATTTCTATTAATCGGTCATTCTATTTCTTCGTACTGAACCTTATTCGATTTGTGCTATTCCTTCTATCAAGAACTATAAATCATCCCAAAATATCGACACCACATCGCTTCCAAAAATCGATGTTGAGTGGACTGGCTCAAGAGTCATTTTAAAAAATATTTTGCTAAAATCATCTTTGAAATTGTTAGAACTCTTGGGAGGATTATTGATAATTTGTGGCAATATTTCGAGAAAAACCATCATTTTTTTGAACCCTTTTCTAAATGAATGTCGAAATTAGAACAGTTTACGAGAGAAATTTTAGTGATTTCGAATTGGTAATACAAAGCCAATTTCATGACAATATATCCTATAGCACAATGATCTGGGGTTGACATGCGGATAGAAGAGGCTCTACATTTGGCTCTGATTAATCTATCGACTCTGAGTTATGAATTGGATGTGAAAGACCTGATTCTGAAGTCGAGATTCTTCCCATCAGATAAAATCATCTCCAAGCGACATTAGCTACCGATGATGCTATTCACTGAGAAGTGGTCCGGGGAAGAGCCGATTCGACTAGTCCTGCGGACTAAAATTATATTTCAGTATAGATTTTGTGAAATAACTTTTATGAGTCATATTTCTATAGTGAGGATGATGCACTTTGAAAGATAAACCTCCAAATGTAAAGTTAATAATTTTACAAGTAACGTGTATAAAAATTTATGTTATATAAACTTATTTGTAAAATGAAGCCATAATTGTTACACAAAAAAGTCACTAAAAATATACTAGTACAATGTCAGCTCCTGGAGACTTATATTTTACGAGATCCTGTTCTTTTTACCAAAAACTGGGAAAAAAAACAATAGAGTATTGGTCGGTCTCACAAGCATCTACTGCAGAGAACACTTACTGGGGTTAAATGTTAATTCCATCCAGCACTTTATAAGAAATCACATATTATTACATGTAAAAGTAATACGCACAAGTAATTCAAATAAAATAAATTTCAAAGAAACAAATTTGGGACATGATTGATTATTGAGAGATTGTTTTTGAGCTGTAGAGAAGAGGAAATAAAAATATCAAAATAATAATAAGAATTTATTTAAATTTCCAATCAAAATGTTTTGTAAATCCAAAAATATAACTCTAAATCGGTTTTTCAGGCGATTATTAAACAGATTTAAAAAAATATGTGACAAAGTATTATCTAGAAAGTCATAACCGAAAGTGAATTTTCAAGATAAGACTTTTGCAATTGTAATGATTTTCAACAATGTTCGTCAACATTTGTATTGTTTTTATTTTTTTTAATTAATTATTTCGAATATTTATGTTTGGGAATCAGTAATATTAGCCAGCTCGTAAAAGATACATGAATACATTGGAAGATCTGTATAAAACAAAAGATTAAAAATACAACGAGTTCACATTAATCGTGGTAGATTTAGAAGTAAATGAAGAAAACAATAAAAATAATATCATTCAAGCAAAGAAAAATGTGCAAATTAAGGAGGTTAACATATACAAAAAGAATTTGTTTGAGGTTTGAAAAATTTTTAAATTATATAAAACTTCAAAGGCTTTTGACCTATTATCTGAAAGTGGTATCCGGGAGTTTGATGAAACGGTTAGTTGTAAGTAGATGTTTTTATTCTTCTTGAATTATTTCTCATGAAAATTATAATCTATTCTCTTGACATTATCTTAATTTTTTGTCAAATAAGTGTTTTGTAACCCTTTTCTGTTTAAATATGTTCATAATAATTGCCATTCTAATAATTAAGAGAACTTACTAATTGGTTATAATTTTTATTAGACATACAATTTAGATATTCCTTAGGACATTACGTAATAGATTTTGCATCCATAGACATCGTTCCAACAAATTGATATATATTTTAAATTATTTGAATCAGAATTTGAAACATAAATATTAAAAAAATTGAAATTTCACTTGGTAGAAAAAAGGAATTTTTTATTTTAAAAACTATTAACTTCATTTATTCCTTTAAAATTTAAAATAAAACTATGAAAATTATAATAATTATAAAATTATATTGGGTGTACAACTAATTAATTTCGTATTTTTCGATAAAAAAAACCATTTATTTAAGTATAAAAGTGATAACAAATACGAAATTAATTAGTTGTACACCTAATATTATAAAATAAGGTAGTATTCTTTTAATATTGTTTACTTAAATATCTCGATTAGTTATGTGGCAAATTAGTATTCATAATAATTTTGAACTACTGTTAATTCAAGAACTTATGGTGATGAATGACTTTAAGTCCTTTAGATGCGGTTTGGTTATAAAGCTTTATAAATGATGTATATGAAACATTAGAACTATAATGTTTTTATTTATTTTTGTAAAAACGTACGTGTTCCAGGTAGAAACCTAGTTACCATATATTAAATATTGAGTTACTTAAATATTGAGTTTGAGCAAATATCAATTAGTCCATCATTATTTGCACATTTTAAGAAGATTTACCTGACTCTACTAAAAGCTAATTTTTATACTATTTTCTCTCAGCTGGAATAGCATATAAGTTTTGTTAATAAAAAAATTTTTATTCTTAAGTTCTACACAAATTTAATGTTTCATAAATAATCTTTGAAAAGAATCACAATATTTTTAGCTAATAAACTTTAATTAAAATAAAATTACATGTATTTGATATTTTTTTTAATTGTCATTGTTAAAAGTTTATTGTATTTAGACAATGCGTACAGCAAAGATAAAATTTTATTACCATTATTTGTAACGTAATGACTTTAGTCAATTTTGATTTTCCGGTGGTGTTTTTGATTATAATATATAACATCGAGATATATATATATATATATATATAT
>MQRK01253237.1:0-13367 GCA_001938485.1 Girardia tigrina | reverse complement strand
ATTTTATCGAAAACCTTGAAGCCGAAACACTCATTTGTTATTCAAAGCCTCAAAAGAAGAATTTAAAAATCTTGAAGTTTATACGATTATAATATTCGTACGACTTATTATCCAAAGTATCAAAGGAAGAATTCGAAAACCTTGAAGGTATATTGTTGGTCTTTTAATATTCAATTATTTCGTTAGTCAGTTTTGATCCAAATCCTTTTTTTTGTTGTTTTTGTTATTATTTATTTTATTTATTTGATTATAATTGCTCAGGTGTCAACTAATTTCGAATATAATTTAATTGATGTCTTTATTGACTTCCTTATAATAATGTTAGAACCATTTTATATATTTTACAAACCTCAGTACTGGCTTTAGTTATTTTATAATTATAAATGATATGCGAACGGATGATGAGCATCAATCTTGTCAGAATTATCAAGTGTTGTGAGGGTCCCCTGCACCGTTTAAGGCCAGGCCAGGCGGTGTTCGTTAACTCATAACCGATTCATTTTTGTAAATAGCGTGTATATAAAGTTCAAGCCTACTCCCTTTATTTGTATTTGTTTTGTTAATTAAATTTTATTGTCTTGAAATTTCTGACAATTTCTAATATCAAAGTTTTATGAAAGAGTTCTATTTTGAATTTATTCCCAGTCGACAGTTAATGAAATTTTTCTGCAAATCTTATAGTTTGATCTCTCAAAATCATAATATCTATTTATTAATATTGATCAATAGGTTTCAGTGAAACATGTCATTCGATTTAATGTTGATTGAAAATTGGTTTTCTTTCATCCATTTTGTTGATTTGTTAATAAAAATTTCTGAATTATTGCGATTACATATCCGACAAAACAGATTTCAAGAACTTGGTTTTGTCACAACACTGATTCTAAATATTTATCACTATTAGGTTTACTAAAAAACCAATACTGGTTTACTTATAATAAACAAATACATTCTTTACATGATACACAATTTATTGCAATTATTTATAATATAGACATAACGATCATAAAATCGATCTCTAGCTTACCATTTGTATTATTTTCTATTTAATTATTACACACTTCATTGCGTACGCAAAGAATCTTTAGAAAATTTTTTTTTGTAAATTAGTAGATCTTTAGTAATTAAGTTAATTGAAACTTTAGTTAAATCTTTTAATAAGTTTTTAGTAAATTCTTTCGTAAAACCCTTTTCTTTTGGAGGTTATCTGTCTATTTGGCAAGTGTTGTAGTCGTCATTTAGTCTCACTTAGAGCCTTCTTTTATTGGAGTCTGTTGACAAGCCGTTTCTATTTGTGTGAATAGATCTTCATGTTTGATTGATTCTTGAGTTTGAATAATTGGTTAACTCGAGCTAACTGGTGGGGTCGTCGGTTTCATTTGAATATAGGTAATTTGACTCCAAACGATAGCATCCCAACTTAGAATAATTTTCGAGCGATTTTGTGTTTCATAATTTTACAAGTTTGATGCTCTCATTTATAGTCAACTCTCATTAATAAATAATCCGAAGATTAGCTACTCTAATAGGGATATAATAAACTGTAAATGATCAATTAACAAAGATATGATAAGGGATATAATATTGGTTTTAATAATTATTGTTTGATTTACATCTCTTGGGTATAAATCGAGGGTGAAAAGAGAATGTGAGCTAATAAAAAGAATAGAAAAGAGAAATTATTCGAAAATTTATTTATCTATTGAGCAACATTCTTCCTGATAAAATGGTTGGTCTCAATTATATATGCAGATTCATTTTAGTAAAATAAAATTAGTTGAAATTAAGATTGGAGAGATATCTGTAGCGGAGTCATGAACATTGTCAATAAAATAGTAGAAGAAATACTGTTGTAAAGTTGTAAAAATGGAAATGGACTTTAAAATCTTAATTAATAGTGTTATCTTGTGCAACGTATTATTAATAAGACCTATTGATCCTACAACTAGTGTCCAAGCCTCACTTTTCAGAAATATATTTAAAATGTTAAAATGATATGTTGATTACTTAATAATTACACTATTTGTACTTTTAAGGCATTTAAAAATTATTTTACAAGTTGCCTGGAGATGATGAAAACCTCTATTGAAATAAACTCCAAATTCTCGTGTTATGATATTTGCTTATTTTAATCGGTTTTATTAAATTATTATTTCGTTACTCTGACGATCAATTTTCGAAAATATTTAATAAACAACTTTGTAATTATTTGGCAATTAATGAGCGTATAATAATACATAATCCTGTGAACCTTTCATCATAAACAAGTTCCGCATTGTTTGATAGATGATTTATAATATATATTATTAAGTTACATCAGGGGGTCGGTTATAAAGTGAGCAGTAGACCGTCACGTAAAATATAAAGTTAAAATTAATCTTAGGGTACATCGAAAATTGAAGAAAGCGAGTGAAGACACCATTAAAATAGAATTATCGAAATTGTAAAATAGAATTTTAAAGTGAGGGTGATTAATTTTAATACACAGACAAAAGTAATTAAATATCGTTGAAATCTATCATGGAATTTAACATGAGTTTCAAGAGGTCAAAGGACTCATTGGAGGTGACGTGGAATGCTTGTAGCATGCAAGGGGCACGCGGGCAGGTCGACATTTATTTCCACGAGGTTTTCCTTGCCTTACTTAAAGGACGTAAGGAGAATTTGAACTTAACTATAAGATGATCATCCTCTCTAGAAGCTCAGCTACCAGTCGGGTCATCCTCGTTACTGGTTAAGAACCCGAAGGCGCTCTAATGTCTACAAAATTCGTTGATGTAGACAAAGGAGTCGCGTCTGCTCTCGTTGGGATATAGTTGACTTAATTTGATAGAGTTGCCGTTGAACTCTAATGGAAAATGGATGGGGACTCAGAGTCGCCAATAATGTTGTTTGAAGGGGAGCACGACAGTTAGTTAGAAAATGTTTTAAATGCAATGAGCCAGGACACGTGTCAAAATTCTGTGGGGCACCAAATCGAGTCTGTTTTGTGTGTGGTGACGAATTGTGATTATTAATTTATTTTAGATATTCTAAGAAGATTGTAGATATTAAATAAAATCTACTTGTTGTTATTATGTATTCTGAAGTGAAACCTGGAGATTTAACTGGTGACTATGCTGGTGTTCCAATCAAAGTTTTGAGGCTTCTTAAACTAGAACTGCCATCAATCTTTAAGGAAACCCTCGAGAAGAAAATGAAGGAGTACAATAGAGTGGATTCTGAGGAATGTCAAATATGGTATAGAGACATATAATGCTCAGAGTTTTTTGGGTTAATATTCTCGGAAATGTGTAATTATTTGTTGACAGACGAAGCAAAATTTCTTTGGGGAATGCAACAGAAGGTGGTAAGAAACCAATTTCAGATGTAGAATCCAAAAATTGGTTCCAGAAAACATTTATAAAGAAAGTACCGCTGTTGGAAGAATTGGAAAAACTAAGGCAAATTTTTCAAGGTGAGAATGAAAGATTCTTAACATTCGAATTAAGGGTTCGGAAAACAATTTCTGAAGGATCGATTTGTTTTCAAACCTAACGTCTTCGTGGATGAAATGAAATTTATGAGGACAACATATCAAAAGAAGAAAGAAATGATGTTTTAGCCATCAAAACATCTTATGCAGAAATGGCAAACAAAGGCAAATATCAAGTTAGAAGGTATGATAATTCTGAACAGAAGAAATACAGCTCAGTTGAATGAAACAAACGATAGACAACCAATATTAAGAACGGAACGTATGTTTCGCGATGGGTTTTAATTTAAATAAAAAAATACAAATAAATCGATCAGAAATCAATTATATCTCATTGAAAAAAAAAGAATCATCTCGAATCTCGAAATCTCAGTCTATCGAGAAATACCAATTGGGAGCCTCAAAGTCGACGGTTCTGAGTGATCTTGTTGGTGACTCGAATTTTGATTATTATTTTTTCGCAGTGAGAAAAAACAATCGAGTTGTTTTAATGTATTAATTTACTTATTATCGGCGCAAGGTTTTATTGAATTTAAATGATAGAGTCGTCATTGAATTTTTGTGGTGTAAATAAATAAAAATTTTGCAAATTCGAATTTTTTACTGGTCGTTTGGTTTTTCTTATCGATAAATTTTTCTCAAAAATGAAATCAGTCACTCAGAAACTTAATATTCAACAAAATTCTCAAATGCCGAGCATTGCGAGTTTGGAGAATGAAATTCAGAGCATTATCGTGATTGCACTCGACTGCCTCCAGAAACTGAATGCGTACGGTCACATCTCGAAGTCGACGCTCTATCGCGCCTCCTCCAATGAAAGACTCATCGATAAGATCATCGTGTTCCTCTGTGACGTCTTTCAGGACGGCCATTCCGGAGACGCCGTGCAGCTGCAGATCATCAAGGCCATTCTCACGATCGTCATCAACCCGAGTATCGAGGTGCAAATTTTAAATGTGACCCCCCGACCGGATGCTCGCTCCCCGTCGCCGGCGTGCCGCAGCCACAAAATCGCTGCGCCCGCTCTTGCACCATCAACGTATAATACCACCAGAAAGATTTAATAAAAGTAATGAGAGACGATCCAGTAGAATGACAGAAGATAAACAACAATATAATCGCCCGCTGCATTCGGCATGGCACGAAGCAAGGAAGTTATATTGCAAAACAAAGAGATTTCAGACTCCAGAAGAGGAGCATTTAATCAGAGGGGATTGTTATTGCTGTGGAAAACATGGGCATTTAAGGAAAGATTGCCCTTTAAATAATCGTTGTTTAATCTTTGAAAAAAGTTGACATGGTTTCAGAAACTGTAATCATATTAAGAATGTTAATGTAGTATGCATCAAAGATGTTTACAATGATGAAAATGTGGATATCGTATCATATAAAGATGAATATAAAAATGATTTAAATCCCGGAGACTCCATGGTCAGCATTTCGTCTGTGGAATCGGCATAAAATATCCAAAAATGGAATTGCGGAGATAGTAGAGGGGTAGATGGTAGATGGTGGAGCGATGTTAAGCTGAACAATCACAACGTATTAATGTTGTGGGATAGTGGAGCGGGGGTTTCAGTTATTAGTGAGAATTTTTGGTTGGAAATCAGACAACCCAGATTAGTAGTATATAAATTACTGTTATAAAACAAAAATATTTTTTTTAAAAAAAACTAAATGAAAAAAAATAATATTCACATGCCATCAAAGATGACATCTAAAAAATTTTTTTTCATTTATTTTTTTAAAAAAATTATTTTTTTTATAACAGTAATTTACATACTACTGTAAAATGTGAAAAAAAATTTTGTGAATGAAAAAAATTTAATAAAAACTTTAATAAAAAAATAATAAAAACATTTTTTTATTTTATTTTTTCTCATTTTTTTATCGGTCCAAAATTTTATTTTTTTATTTTTTTTTATTTTCTTCTCATTTTTTTATCGGTCCAAAATTTTATTTTTTTTATTTTTATTTTTCCTATATTTTTATTTTATTTTTTTTATTTTTTTATCGGTTCAAAAAAATAAAAAATAAAAATAAAATTTCTATTAAAATAAAATGGAAAAAATGGAAAAAACTGGAATAAATATTTTTTTCGAAATAATAATAATACAAATCAAATGTTATCTTGTAATGTGTGTAATAGAAATTTTAATAGTATTGAAAATTTAAATAGACATTTACAAACGGCTTTACATAGAACCAATTTTAATTTACGTTTTCCAAATCAGAATTATTTGATATCTCAAAATTCACAGAATCCCTCTAATCCTTCTAATCTTTCCAATCCAAATAAACAAATTCAATACAGTAAAGAAAGAAATGTTGAAAGATATACTATACGATTTAATGAATCTGAAAATATTAAAAAATAGATATTTCACTTTTAGAAGATTTTAAAAAACATTTATAAAAGGGTAGAAAAAAGAAATGGAGCAGATAAATTTCAAATAATATGTCTTGTAAATTATGAAAAACTAGAAACGGAAGAAGAACAAGAACATTATATTAATTCATGGCAGGAAATTATTCTAAATAAAAAAATGCATATTCATATTTAGTAAATACAATGAATTCTCTAAATACAAGAATAGAAGATGATGAATTAAATGGTTCAGGTTTTACAGTAAAATATATTTCAGAGTTAACATTATTAGTATCTCCATATACATCTTCTATTGGCGGATCTTATATCAAATTACCAGACAGATTAGAAAAATCTAAATCGGTGGTAAATATTCAAAATAAGAATGATGAATATTGTTTTGTATATGATTTAATATTATTTAAAAATAAAATAAAATTTGCATCAACTCCTAATTTACATAGAGTTTCTCATTATACTCCTTACTTAAATGATTATATTCAATATTTATAAAATTATGGTATAAAAAAATATCCAGTATCTTTAGAAGATATAAGAAATTATAATAAAGAAGTTTTTGATAATCTAGATTCAAATTTACCATTAGCAAATGTATTTTCAGCAGATAATAACCTTATGGCCTGAAATAATAGAACATTTTGACCCAATAGGATTCAACCTAATTTATTATACTGAATTATTGGCAGAACCAAATGTTACCGATTCTCATTTGTATTATGTAAAGATATAGCAGCTTATCTAAATAATGATAAAACTAATAAAAAAGAAATCTGTTTAAATTGTTTCACATTTTACTCATCAAAAGAAGTTTTGCATTCTCATCAATATAAATGTTTAAATCATCAACCATCAAAAGCAACTTTTCAAAATGAAGAATATCACCATTTTAATAAATGGCATTTTAAAAATAGAGTCCCATTTACTATTTATGCAGATTTCGAAAGTTGGAATCAGATTGGCAATGAGAGTGAAAATGGGGATTTTAATTCTAATTCGGGTTTTTTAAAATATAAAGAAAGGAAAGTAAAAGGGTCCATTTTAACACAAAAACCATTATCAGTAGGAATGTACTTTAAATCGGATTTACCAGAGTTCCAAGAATCTAATTATATACAATTTTCAGGAAAAATGTAATTAAAAAATTTATAAAAGAGTTGTTTGCATTAAATACTAAATTTACTGAAATATTTAATTCTCCCAAACCATTAATATTATCAGCTAATGATGCTTCCAATTTTGAAAATGCTACTAATTGTTATTATTGCTCCGATCCATTATATTCTGATCGTGTAAAAGATCATGATCATCTAACAGGAAAATATAGAGGAGCAGCACATACACAATGTAACTTAAATGAAAGAAAACAAAAAAATTTCTACCAATCCTATTTTATAATAATTCAAAATATGATAATCATTTATTTATAAAAGAATTATTAACAAGATGTGATTCTGAAAATGTCAAATATTCAATATTACCAAAATCAGATGAAGATTTTATTTCTTTTACTATCGGATCTCTCAGATTTCTAGATGCATTTAGATTTTTCACTCCATGTTCATTAAAAACAATGGGAAACTTTAGCACCAGCTGATTGTAAAATATTGGGGGAACATAATTTAAAACCAATAAAAGGAATCTTTCCATATGATTATCTTAAAGGATCCAAAATTGAAGATATTGAAAGATTGTTATTAGAAGAGACATTTCCACCACATTCCCAATTCTATTCAATATTAAAACAGTCAAATATTTCTGAATCTGAATTAACAAGCACAACAAAACTGGATTTCTCTTAAATGTGAAACAATGGAAGATTATCTTCTTCAATATATGAAAATTGATGTTCTACTATTAGCAGATGTATTTGAAAAATTTAGATCCACTTGTTTAAATAATTATCAAATTGATCCGTGTTATACTTATTCTGCTCCAGGATTAACATGGTTATCAGGAATGAAATTTACTGAATTTTTTCTCAAATATTATAAACAGGTAACGGGTAGGAATGGTATTAATAAAGGCTCCCCAGATTATGATATGCTCTTATTTTTTGAACAAGGAGTAAGAGGTGGAGTTTTAACAGTTTTAGGGCCAAGATATGTAAAATGTAATAATAGAAAAACACAAGAAGAATTTGATAATTATATCATTCTATCTAAATATGAAAACCAATGTATAATAGACCAATTTAATAATGAAGGATCTAATTCTGATTTTTCAAAATATTTAGAAGAAACTTATATGTTATATTTAGATGCAAATTCATTATATTCAACTGCAATGACAATGGAACTACCAACAGGAGAAATGTATTGGTGTACAGGGAAAGATCTCAAATATGTACGTACTGATAACCCAAATTATGGGTATGTATATGAAGTAGATCTCATCTATCCAGATAAAATAAAAGATAAAACTATATATTATCCATTTTACCAGAAAATGTGATGCCAGAGGTGGTCCAATTTACAGATTATCAAGATTTAGTGAAACCAGATAAATATAAACCAATTCAAAAATTAATGATGACACAGAACAATAAAACGAACTATATAGTAGAAGGAAGACTATTAGATTTTTATCTTGATCAAGGATGATCTTAACCAAGATTCATAAAAAAATAAAATATAAAAAATCTGCATGGTTAAACCATATATAGAATTCAATATCCAAAAAAGAAAAGAAGCAAAAGCTGCAGGTGATAAATTTGGAGATAATTTTTTCAAACTTCTAAATAATGCATTTTATGGAAAAACATTAGAGAATGTTCGTCATAGACAAGATATTAAAATTGTAAATAATAAAGCACAATTTATGAAATTAGCAGCAAAACCAAATTATAAAACATATAAAGAGATTTCTCCAAATTTAGCAGTATTGTATATGAATAGACACACTATCAAATTTGATAAATTTAATTATATTTGATTCACAGTTCTTGAATTATCTAAATTGATAATGTATGATTTTGTATATAACTGTTTATATAAAAATTTTCTCCTGCCAAATGTTCAATTCATTACACAGATACAGATTCTGTATTTGTAAAAATAAGAGATTCAATACTTTCTATTGAATCCAATCTCGCTTATCATACTCATTCTACTGAATTAGGAAAATTTAAAAATGAATTAGTCAAATCAATTTATAACAGAAGCAATATTTCTAAACTCAAAAAATTATATTTTTAAATTTGATGAGTATAAGGAGGGTGGGGTTGGCGGAATTGCCTCTAAATCAGAAATAACAAAATACAGAAATAAAGGAATATCAAAAACTAATAAAACTGGATTTGAAAATTTTGAATCTTCATTATTTGATGGTACATCCCAAAATGCAACCAATTATTCATTAAAATCTGTAAGCCATAATATTAACTTAACTAAAACAAAGAAAAAGATGTTAGATCCATTTGATGATAAAAGAGTCTTAATAGATAATATTCTAAATGTTCCATATGGATATTTTGATAGGGTGGATTTTACAGAATCAAATTAAAAAATTTTTTTAATTCATTTTTTAATAAAAAAATTATTGTGATAAAAAAATAATATAATAAAAAAAATTATTGTGATAAAAAAATTAATATAATAAAAAAAATTATTGTGATAAAAAATATTTTTATTCGATAAAAAATTATTGTGATAAAAAATTAATATAATAAAAAAATTATTGTGATAAAAAAATTAATATAATAAAAATTTTCAGCTTTAACCGTTTCCCCTCAACTCTCACAATCTATTAATTAAATTTATTAAATCTATTTTATTTATTTTATCTAACCTATTTTTAGTATTCAAATTTTCACTATTTGTACCAATTGTACCATTTGATTCAACCACCCCTTTAACCTTTTCCAAATCAGATCTACATTTTTCAATTATCCCTCTAGACACCTCAACTTCTTCATCAGTAATAACTTCATCATTCAATGCTTTTTTAATGAAATAGAAATAATTCATGTTTTGCTCTTTCTAATATCTCAATCATACTTTTATATTTCTTATTTTTCTTTTTAAATAATCCACTAATTACAGATTCCATCAATCCTGTTCCTAATCCAAGAGATCCTAATGTTACTGTTAACGGAATTACTAAAAATGAGGCGCTGCCTAATGTACTAATTCCAGTCACTACAATTGTTCCAATTGAACATACAATTCCTAATCCTAGTGCACCACTCTTTAATATCATTTGTACCTTTTTCCATCTGTGGCCTAATTTTTGGTAATGAGTTAGTTGCGTTACCATGTAATCTAAATCTTTTTTTTTAATAGAGAGTATTCATTTTATCTAATCTATTTTTATAATCAGATACTGTATCAGTAGTTGTATTCAACCTATAATCAGTAATTGTATTCAGTTGTTCTGTTTTAATTTCATTCCATTTCATATCTTTCTCTAATCCTTCTAAATTTGGATATAATGGAGCAGTGGTAGTGCGACCTTCCGATTTATCCTCTTTTTTTACAAAATTTTCTTCATCATCACTCATTTTTATAGAAAATAAATTAAGTAATATAATTGGCTCCCGTTCAAATTTGAATATCTTAAAATCGTGAAAATCCAAATTGTTAAAAAATTCCCATAAAAATGGATGTAGTAGAAAAAAAATTTTCAACAACATTTAGATTCTCTTCAGATAAATCAGATATTGATAAAAATTTAGCGTATACATTAAAATTAGATCCAACTGAAAAATATAAATTAGCACTTATATGGTTTTCAACTTATAATACAATTTTTAATGTAACGGCCAATAACAACAAATTCGAATTAATGAAAGGGAGTGTAAATGTGTTAAGTTCGATTTCACCAGGAGCATATGAAGTAAAAGATTTTAATGATCATCTGATCAACAATAATTCTGACCCATTGGTTCATTTATCAGCTGATAAAATTACATCAAAATGTAAAATGAGTATTATGGAAGGATATACATTAAAATTTGATTCATCATCTTTTTTCATACAATATTAGGATTCAAACCAGACACCATTTACGAAGGAAAATCGGTTGTTAATAATGGGAAATTACAAACTTCAAAATATTACTCGTCAGATCGAAATATTCAAATAACAAATATTGATACAATAAATATTGAATGTAGTTTAAAATATGGTGGATATGTAGATGAGTCCGCCTCATCCAGTCAAATGAAACCATCAAATCTCCTATATTCTTTTCCAAGTTTTACTGTACCTCCTGGTCATAAAATTATACAAAATCCATATCACCTCGCCTATTATCCAGTTTTTCAAACTAATATAAATAGATTTAATATTAGAATTGTAGATGATAATTCAAATTTGATAGATTTTAATGGTGAACGAATTAATTTATGTTTAGAATTGAAACAGGTTTGAAGAATTCGATTTATATTATAAAAAAATTATAAAATTATTCTATTATTAAAAAAGTATACAATTATAAAAAGTATTCAATTATAACTAAAAATATTCTATTATATTATTTTTAAAAAAATCAATAATGGGAATGGCATTCCCATTTCTATTTTTAGGAACATATTAAAAAATAGTTTCAAGTGGTTTCACTTTATTTTTATAAAAATGAATGAAATTTGTGAAAACTCTAAAAACATTAAAAATTCTGATTACACAATATCTGATTTTTAAAAAACTTTTGGAACCACCAGTACTACTAATTTTGATTTGTACAGAATTGGTCATAAATTATTAAATTTAGAAATTAAGATTATAATGAAAAATGAACTTGGTGATATAGGCGGAGCCGCAGGCGCAACACCCTCTGAATCTCCTATTCCAATAATTTCAAATTATCAAAGAGATAATCAAAAAGGTACTCATTGGATCCTATATTGGCCGCAACCCCCGCAGGCGCAACACCCATACTATTTTGATTCTTTTGGATTACCGCCTTTAAAAGAATTTGAAAAGATGTCAAATTTAGAATATAATCCCATCCAAGTACAACCATTTGGAACCGCCATTTGCGGACAATTATGTTTATATGTTTTATACAAGTTGGAAAATTGGGTAGATGAAGCTGATGAGGTGGTATCTGAATTATTTGAGACTTTTAAAGGGATGCTCTAAGTTGGTTGTTATATTCGGCTTCGCCAACCCTATTTTATTTTATTTTATCATATTCTATTTAATTAATTTTATTTTATAATCCGGCTCCCGCCAACCGGCTTCGCCAAATCCAATTTACCTATTTTATCCACCTAAAAATGGGTACATATATTCCTACAAATAAATCAGGATCTTATGAATTACATGGATTTGGTGCAGAAGATGTGGTGGCCATTTGTGACAAAAGATATGTTAATGAAACTGGAGATTCTGTGATACATCTAATTGTAAAAAATGATTTGGTTATTGGCGCAACACTAAAAGTAGAAAATAATCTTTTTGTTGGAAACGGGTGTATTGGAAAACATTTAGTTGGAAAAGAGTGTACTATTAACGAATGTAAAATTAATGAGGGCATAATTAAAGATTTATTAAAAGTCACTGATGTGATTATTACTGGAAAAGCGAGTTACCTCCAAATCCCAGATAATCCTAAACATATAGTTAATAGGGAATATGTTGATTATGAAATAGGAAAGTTAAAAATAAACAAGCTAAATGAATATATTTCTAATTTAGAAACAAAAATAAGGAGTGTAGATTCTCATATAGAGTTGTTAAAAAGTGATATGATAAAAAAGGTGGAATATTATTTTTTGAACAATCCAGATTTAAATAAATTATAAAAAGATTTAATAAAAAGTGTGACTAATCATTTAGAAAATGTACATGTAAAAAATTATTTCAAAATGTATTTTGATAATTTTAAATTAGAAGTAGCAACTATTCTAAAAACTAGAATGGAATATATAGAACAAATTAGAAAAGAGATAGTTGGAGCAGATAGGGAATTAGATGAAAGGATAGGTAGAATTATAGATAATAATATAAAAAGAGCGAGCTAAACCGCCCGAATACCAAATCAGAACATTTTAGAAATGTTAATCCAGATTCCTTTTCAGATAGAGCTCATGTTGCAGAATATATGAAGCGTATTCCAAATTTAAAATATTCAGATTTTATATTCGGTGAAATAAATAATAAGATAAATATATATCGAAGGGACGCAACACCCTCTAGTGCCGCTCTAATTTTACTTGGAACGATGTTAATTGAGGGTGTGAAATCAGATCACTAAATATTTTTGATTAATGCAAATCAGATCACTAAATATTTTTAAACAACAACCCTTTTTCAATAAAAAATTTTTAAACAATAATAATCCTTTTTTATCATAAATTATATTTTTTCAAAAGGCGGTTATACTTCTCTTTTCTCATATGAGGAATCAGTTGTATCAAAATTTTTTTTATCGGCTTATCCAAATTATTATGTCCTGCTGCTCTTGCTGCCAACATTTTATATAATTCGGCAAAAAGGGCTATCGGAGATCGACTAATCGGATATAACTGATTGGGTCTCAAACCCAGCACCCCCTCACCCT
>MQRK01253236.1:0-26070 GCA_001938485.1 Girardia tigrina | reverse complement strand
AAACATTAATAGAATTAGACGAGATATCGCAAAGTAAGTTAGTGGAAAAGGCCAGGATCATAATTAACGAGATGAGAGGCGAAGTTACTGTATGTGCGAGTTATAGAGCTTTATCAGGGCGCGATGAAATTCACTCGTGGCAGGGGGTTTCTTATAAAATGTCGCAAAAGCCCAATGTAGAACTCTATAAGGCGGATGAGAGGCGCCAAAAAACCTCTATGCTGAAGTGCTTTTCATGTGGGAAGCTTGGGATATAGAAATATATATGTAAAAAAATTTTTATATAAAAAAAATTTACATATAAAAAATATCTATGTAAAAAGAAGAATCATTTAAACTTAAACCAAGAATAGTTGGAACCGCCTATTCTTGTACACAGAGAAAGGTGCCTAGCGGATGATGATGAAGTTGAACGGTAAGTGGGTTAATGCTCTTATTGATAGTGGGAGTGATGTGAGTATTGTAATATATGAGTTTGGTAGAGAGAAGATGATTGAGTCTAATGTGTGTGTCAAGGCAGTTGATGGAAATGAAGTAGCTGTGCTTGGAGAGTGTAAGATCGAAATTGAGTCAGAGTCTAATACGATATTGAGATTAAAGTGTTTAGTTATGAGCGAGTTAGGAAAATGGACAGAAAGGAAATGTTGTATTGTTCAACAAGAGAGAAAATTAAATGATGCAAGAAAGAGTCATGAGCGACATCATTTTGGGATCGAGAAAAGATGTCTGATAACAGAAAAAGAAAGTATTGAAGTGTCGAAAAATGATATGGAGAGTGTTGTTCGACACTGTCAGCGGTGTATCAGTATTGATCCCGCTCCTATAAAAACATAAAAGGGATCATTATCGGTAGACAAATGTTGGGAAAGATTGGCTATATATCATACTCATTACAGGAATAGAGTGTATTTATCAGTAATTGATTGTGGACCCAGTCGATTTTCTATTTGGAGAGAAATAAAAACTGAAGGAGCCGACGACGTAATAAAAATTATCGATGAATTATTTATGGAGCTCCCACAGAAATCCTTGTTGGCAATGGAGGAGCTTTTATAAATTCAAACACTTGTGTATTAAATGGAGTGTTAAGATAGGCTATCGATGTGCGCATAGACCCAGTATGAACGGTATTGTGGAGCGCTATCACCGTACGATAAAAAGAACAGTGGAGAGATCGAATATTGCTATTGCTGAAGTTGTGTATTGGTATAAAAGAAGAAAAGATAGAATTAAATCGCCAAGTGATATATTATTTAACTATAATTGGAGGATAATGGGTGAAAAAATAAACGAGGAACCGATGAGCGACGACTGTAGAGTTTCGAAGTAGGAGAGAAAGTGTATGTCAAGCCGAGTCAACATGTTCGATGTACAAGTCAATGGGATCGAGGTATAATTACATATGTTTAATCGATGCGTTTTATAGCAACATATAACTACCATGACAATTTTAGCTCTACAGCATCTTGGCAAGTGGGTTAAAATTGCAAAATAAGGCTGGACACGGGACAAGGTGACACGAAAGCAAGTATATTAAAAGAAGAGAAAAACGATTCAAGTTGACTTAAATATTAAAATGTCGAAAGAGCTTTTATTTTAAATATTAAAAAAAATTTACGCTATATTCTTTTTCAATTCTTAATTTTTTTTTAAATAATAGTAATCCTAAATCCTATAAAAACATTTTATGTTATTTACTTTTTAATTAGCAGTTTAAAATTTTAATTATTTCAGGATTTAATTTGTCAAACCAACAACTTAATAATTAGAGCTGTGTTTTGAACCACTACGAAATTCTATGATAAATAAATTTTTCGGCGTATAATGATTTGAAATAAGTAAAAGGAAATAAAAAAATAATAAGAAAATGATATTTTTATTTTGAAGAATTCTTAGTTAAATACATAAAAAATTCCATTTAAAAAATTGTAAATCAAAACTTTATTTATGATTTATTCAATTAAGAATATGTTGTTTAGAGTGTAAAATTATAGAAGTACCCAAAGTCAATAATCAATCGAAAGCCCGGAGTCTGTTGAATCGGTATTCAGTAGGCGTTGACTTTGAACCGTTTTATGTCCACACCTTAAACTGCCAATCTAGCGACACCCTCGTGTCTCTACCTTCTAGGATTTCTATACCTTGGAAGTCTGAAGTGTCCATTAATAATCGTAAAGCACGTCAGTTATTACAAATCCAAAAGAAAAAAAGTAAATGAAAATATAGCAATTATATTGGCTTTTTTAATATTACTTTGGCAGTGGCATTGGCTAGCGTTTTGTTATACATTTCTAACAATAACACATTTTAGCTTCTTAATTGTGTATGATATTACATTACTTGAACAGAAAATTATTATTAAGAGAGATTTTATATTATATATCAATTTAAAGTAAGTGAGTGAGTTTATGTATAATTATTAAAAGCTTTTAAAATGCTTTTTTTTAAAAAAAATATTATGAAAATATTATTAAAAAATAAAATCCATTTTTAAAATTAAACGGAGATTATTTTTTTTAAAATTTGTTGGGTTTTGTTTATTTTATAAATGAAAATAATTATTTATATTTTTTCCTATTTTTTTCTAGTTAAAAAAATAAAAAGTTTTATTTTGGTGTTGTATATATTTATTTTGTGAAAGTTTTGTTGCTTTTAAAGAAATATTCTTGATTGATTATTTTGCATTTAACAAACAGACATTTATCAGACCAAAATTATTAAAATGTCTAATTTTACATTTTTGTGCTTTCGTTGTTTTACTAAATATCAATTTATATTTTATTATAATAAATCATATACGGACAATTTTTTGTTTAAATGAACGATAGAAATTAGACTTGTATGACATGATCTTCTAATATTCGATTTTAAATGTTAATTATATTTCAGTGGAAAATATATTTTGCACATTTTGATTGATTTATTTATTTTTATCAATCAAATAAGTTGAAATATATCGTTTTTATTTATTTTTTTATAATAATTTTTAATTAATGTTTTAACTAAATTTTCTATTTTTAAAACTTTTTAGATATTTTTTTTCAATAATTTAAAGAATATAATAAAAATAGAAATAATTTAAACGCAGTCGGTTCTTTGTGTTAATTTTATTCAGTCTAAAAACTCCATAGGTTGTTGAAATTTTTGACGAAATAGACAAAATCAACAAAATCTGCCTCCTGGAATATTTGACTGGCTCGGTCATTTTGATCTTTCAAGCTAAACGTAAACAATGTAGGGACATTGAAATATTTAAATGAACCGTAGAAGAAAAGATGTATTTTTGTGGAGGTTGATTAAACCAAACCATAACAACAACATTAAACGAAATTTTGATATTGGTAAAATTTATCTTTGGAAAAGTTTGTCGGGCCTTTCAGTGAAATTGTATTTTCCAATTATATATAAATATATATATTGTTAAAGCATTTTTAAAAAAATCAACGTTTGACAACTAAAACAGCCTCATTTTACATATATATATGTAAATGTTATGCCGAATTTGTGTAATTACCGAATTCACGAATTCGGCAACAGTTTGCAGAAATAGTGTAATTTGCCTAATTTGTGAACTAGTCAATTTTTGCCAAATGAATTAACTATATCATAAACTTTCATTTTAAAATGAAAAATATCAATTTAATATGAAAAAATAAATTAAATAAGAAAGAATCTTAATTTATTATGCAAAATAGATTTCAAATCTAAAAATTTTATTCATAGTTATTTAAACTTCTTCCTTAGTGGCAACCTGAATTGCTAACGTTTGTATTTTAAAAGCATTTTTTCATATTAAATTGATATTTTTTTCGTATTAAATACAATTTTCTTATTAAATCGATATTTTTTTCAAATTAAATTGATTTTAGTCATATTAAATTGTTATTTTTTTACATTAAATCGATAATGTTTCATATTAAATACAAATTTTTTATATTAAATACATATTTTTTCATATTAAATAATTATCAATTTCATAATTGAATTAAAAATTTTTTTAAAAATATTGCCGAGCTCGTGAATTCGGCAAAAAATTGTTTAATTCACGAATTCGGCAAAATTACTGCGAATACACGAATTCAGCAATTACACAAATATTCAAATAAATATTCAAATTCAAATTCAAAAAGCATATTCATCCTTCTCAGATGTTGTCAAGTATTCTTTTCCATAATAGACTGTAGGAAAAATGCTCGATTTGATCAGTTTCCTTTTCAATACCATTGACACGTGGTTGCATGGAATTGCAGGTTGTAACTCATTAAGCTTCTGCATTCAGCAGCGGAATATCTCGGGTACTGCTACCACTAGTGGTCTGTAAGACTTTCATTTCACTTATAGTCTATTCGAATTCGAAAAATGTGTTCCTCTGTATATTCCGATTTTTACAGGTCTATCGATATTTCAATCGATGATAGAGAAATAATCTGCATCAGTCAATCTATTGACTTTTATTTTAGCTACCTTATCGTCAATAATGGTTACCCCGCCAGCGAAATATTTCTGTACAACCGTTTTAAATATCGAAAACCAAGTGAAATATACAAAGCCCTATAACAAGTCTGTGTCTGAACTACTACTAAGAGATGTAACAAAATTTTCTAGAAAGTCATTAATCAAAAAAAGAACTTTGTCGGTTAGACTTCTGTTCTGGACTTTACGTTGGACGCTACCAAAAGCCTTTTCATGTCGATAAAGATGGCATATACTTTATGGTTTCTATATCGACCTTCCTCCTTTATCTTTCAGAGTATACTTAATTATCATAATAATTCATCATTACACACTTTAATCCTCTTTTCAACCGTAGTAATTAAACCTTAATCTTAAGAACTTATATTTCGCCGAATTTTCATGTATAACTGATGCAAAATGTAATGAGTACTCGCCTGTAACTAATTTGAATATTTATAATGGTAGTGAATTGGGAGGGGTTCTTGAGGTTCGAAACCACGCAGAGATGTAGCATCTGTGTACGGCTTTAGTCTGTTATACTAATGTTTAGTGATCTAGGTTTACGTTTCCTTCAGTCGCTTGTATTCTGTATATTCTCACAATCCTTTAAATATATTTTTCCTAATATTTAATTGTGATAATATTAATAATTTCTACCATCTTTCATTCTTTGAATCTGCAATTGGAGACTGTTGAATCGGTTCTTATCAAATATTAATATATTCATCACAATAGACATTTTTCTATAGTGTTTTTTTCATGATTGTGGAAACAATTAACGTTATTTTTCATTAATGTTTTTTTTGTGATAATTGTAATTTATTGTTTGAAAATTGATTAAAAAATTAAATAAATAAATCGACAAAAAAAGAAAACATTTAATTTCTTTTCGATAAAAGTCAACCAGTGACCACATTCACTGCTTCATTATACTTATGTAATACAAGTTGTAAATGTTAATTTGATGCTGTAATTATTGTGGTAACACAAGTCTATCACCACCATCATTACGTAGCAAGAGATTGAAACCAACTGATATTAAACAATAATATAAAAAGATAATTTTAATCATCTGTTTTTTGCAACTGTCAGTTAAATTTAAACGCACTGTTTCGATCAATAAAATGTATCACAGGGTCGTTTTTGATCTGATCCAATATCGGCGTGTAGACTAAATGACATTTTATTTATTTATATTTATTCATTCTGTATTTATATTTTACTGTGCACATTAATCTGTATAATAATTATTTTCATTACATTTTATTTTTCACATTTTTGTCTTTATCGTCATTTATTATTTTTTTCTATTTTAAGATTTAAATAATTTTTATTTCAATAGAATAATTTTTTTTATGAAACAAAAAACGTTTAAAATATTTTGATAAATATAAATAAAATAATATTATCTATACTTTAATTTTCTCTCAATAAAAATTAATTTCACTGATAATAATTTATTTTCCGAATCAATTTCTATAGAAAATAAAGTTAAGTTATTTTATAAATTAAAACGATATTTATATTTTTCGTATTAAAGAATATTTTATCGAATTATTATTTATTATTTTCTTTTCGTTTATTAATTTAGATAGCAGTAAAAACAAATTAAAAATGTGAACTTTCGATAATCAGATTTTTTTTAAAATATGACTTTTCGAAAGGGAAAAAATAATTGCAATTGCGTGTTGATTTTAGACTAACAAATTTATCATATTTATCAAAAATCTTGGTTTATTTCCATAAAAAGAATCACTATCACATCTAACAAAAGGAGTAATTGCATTTAATTTGACATTTCCTTTAATTTTTCAGATAATCTACCATAGGATATTATGTAAATCTGCAATTATTATCTGAGAACAGTTTTCCTTTTTTATTAGATTATACTATTCACGTCTTCTACGTGAATTTCATGTGCTTCTTCTTCCAGTTTTAGGATATATAAAGCAATTATCAATAAATATTGTCTTTACAAAATACATTCTTTATACGCAACTGATACTCGATTATTCTTTATGTTAATTCTTTATTAGTTTTTTTCTATTTTCATTTTCTGAAATGACGGAATGGAATTTAAAGAAATAATTTAATTATCAAGTATTTCATTTGAAGTTTTATTCGATAAATCATAGTTAAAATATTTTTACAAGCTTTTATTACGTGTCATTTGTTTGTTTGTTTGTCTGGATGCATCAAAACTTGCGATCGAATATTCACCCACTTCTCGTTCACCTAGCGACATGAAACTTTCAGGACTGATGTATTCTATGTGACAATACACTTTTTCACTGTCACTGCTCATCTACCGCCTTTAGTTTGGCCGCAAAAAGTAATTAAAGTATCGTTCTCATGTTTTCCTCAGTAGTAGGCTTTGAAATTTGCTACATCTAAATGCAAATAGAAAGCGGGTTTTCGCCTAATAGGCTTTGATAATTCAGTCAAAAAAATATGGGAAGTGGGTGAAATAGATACAGAACCGTAAACATATGACAAATTATAAAAGCTTGTACACCAAAAATTTTTTTTGGTATGATATTATTTATAATTAGCATTAAATTTTTTTAGACAGTAATAATAAAAAGAATGACAACCATCCATACAATATTAAAAATATTTTTCATGATATTATGGTGAAGCAAAAGTTCTTTCCTATGTTATTATGTCTTAGTGTCTTATTGTTTTTCTAGTAAATAAACATATTTTATATGAATGTGTTTTTGATATTATTTTTAAAGGTTTGAATCATTCTATCAAAATATATTTTACTATTTGTAATCGAATTTTTTGTTTATTTAATTTTTAAATCTCTAGAGACATCAAGAAAATATAAAAATTCGTGTCTTTTTACACTATTGGAAACGAAGCTACGGTATCAACAAACAAGATATACGAATTGGATGGTAACAATGTGGTCTCAGATCGTACGGCACGAAATTTATTTTAAAAGTATCAGTGACGGCGAGACTAGCTTTAGAGACAAGTCGCTTTCAGGCCGAACTTGAACAGTGAATTCTGAAGCAATCCATGAAATCATCGAAACAAATCCCTCAATTATTATTCGTAGATCTTCCTCCAAACTCAATATTCCTCAAACATCAATTTCGTGGCATCTTCACGATGTTGGAAAAGTCAATTGACGTGGCTGAAAATTTGAGCTCAAAGACGTGTGGAGACCCATCAAAAATTACTACGATACCCGCGTGATGAATGTTTTATCTACAAAAATGTTACATATTACGAAAATTTGATATAATTTAACAATTCGAACAAACAAAATCAATGGTTGTACCAGTGGAATGTACCAATGATGGAACCGGTAGCAAAGCGTAATGGATTCCTAAATGAGACACTTTTCTATGTTTGGTGGAATTTCGAAGGCGTAATTCACTTCGAGCTACTTCCAATTGGTCACAATATCAAAAATTACCTTTATTGGCCCGACTTGATTTGATGCACACAGAGCTTGACAGAAAAAAACTTCGCTATGATCAATCGAGATTTAAAATAAGTTTTTATTTGTGAAATAAGAACAGCTCTTATTTCTCAAAATCTTGGTAAAAAAACTTTGAAAAGTCTTTTTAATCAGAACACTGAATGCCCCCCAAAGAATTGTGAAATATTTCAAATCCTTAACTAAAGTGTCAAAAAATTCATTTACAATTTTAGAATACTTCCAGTCCACACTTGAGGTAGAGCATAAGTATTTTCGTATTGCCTGAACCCGCTCTTCCAATTGTTGGGATGGATGTCTCTAGACTCTCTTAGACAGACCACTGCCTCATATATCATCTATTCTTGGATTATCGTATTTACATTAAGCTTCTATTTACAATTTCAAAACAACGATGGATAATCTGTAATAACTCGTTTGTGTTTGATATTTATTTGAAAAACATGATACAATACAAAATAACTCGTAATTAATTGTTACATCCCACATGGTCCTCTATTCTAAAATGGTTTATCATCCTTGTTATAGATTAATAATCATGTGGAAACATAATATTGTTTAAGAATCATCAAAAATATCATTTCCTTTGGAATTTCCATGTAATATTTTACATTTAAATTATTGAAACCCAGTATTAATTAACCTTCCCCTATCCATGGTGGTAAAAAGGACAAATTAGAGATTTAAAAATTCAATAAACGATCGATTACAAATAGTAAAATATATTTTGATAGAATGATTCAAACCTTTAAAAATAATATCAAAAACATATTCATATAAAATATCTTTATTTACTAGAAAAACAATAAGACACTAAGACAAAATAATATAGGAAAGAACTTTTGATTCACCATAATATCATGCCGAAATTGGTTTAAATTATCTTATTAACCTTCGACAAGCCAAGCGATTGCGGTCCGTGTCATCCCAACGTCCCCATTGTGACACCTTTTGTATTTTGCTAAATTAAAAGTAAATAAAAACATATATTGACATAATTATCCACGGATTAACAAGGTACCATTTTTACCGCCATGGATACAGGAAGGTTAAATGTCTCAAATTATTCTCATTTTATTCAATATGGACTGTGAATGTTTCGATTATTTGATTAAGTCAAAAACGATTAATTATTATCCTAGTCAAACTAATGAGTACATTGAAGGGGTAAATGCTGTATTTGCTATTTTTATTCCGAAGGATTGAACAGTTCAAAGGGTCCATTTGGGATTATTTCATTTTTTTACATGGCATAACTAAAAATATTTTTGCCATAATATATTATCAATTATGTTTCCGTGTATAATGTTGAAGAATAATTATTATCAAAAATTATATTTAACAAAATACATACATCAGTATAATACACAGCTAGTTCGTTTTATAGTCTTCTAGTATTTTGACTCGTCAAAGAAGAAACTTTGGAGAAGTGAAGAATGATTCAAGCCTTTCCGGTTAACTTGTTTCTTTGTAGAGCAAATAAATGATTCGGAATATGTTAATTGTTTTTCGATTCTTTATCAATGGAATCTGCTTCTCTGGTTTTTCCATAGCAATCAGTCAGTTACAGTTGCAAATATTAACAATCTGGAGTAGCCTAACACAAACTGTGTTGCAAAATCATGACTTTATGCATGAATGATTTCGAGAAACATAATTAATCAAGTCAAAACTTGCAGCGTTTGTTACTAAAATATTATAGTGAATCATCAATAAAAAAATTATTTTCTAAATATTTTTTATCAAAGTACCTACAATGCAGACTCAGCTAAATCTTTATTTATTCTCTAAACTCCTTTTAAAAATTCGCCATGTTATACATATTTTTTTGAAAAATAATTTTGTTATAGTTTTTTTAAGAAATTAATTTTTCTAAATGTTTTGGAATTTCATTTTTCATCGTCTACAATTATAATGTATTGTTTGAGATTGTAAAATGTTTGAAGATTTTATCAGTAAATATAATTTTTTAAAATATTTTTTATATATTAATGGCAATTTTTTTATTTATTTGTGATAGCAATAAGTGTCAAAAATCATATTAGTGTTCTGAATAATACACTACAACCCTTTAATTAATATCAAAGAAATGCAGTTTCAAATCTTAAAATCTTTAATTAAAATAAATAAAAAAAATTGCCATTAATATCCAATCAAATCCTAAAAAAGTAATATTTACTGATAAAATCTTCCATTAATTAACATCTTATTGTTTACACATTACATTATAAATACATTATGGAAATCAAAGTTCCGAAACATGTACAATAATCAATTTCTTAAAAAAGCTTTAAAAAAGTTACATAAATTCATAATTAATGTTGATTGAAAAACTCTTTATTTTATGAAATATTTTTTTAGAAAAAAACAAGTCGCATATAAGCTTATATATTTGCATTAAACATGTTCAAATTTTTATTTTTTATTTCGGATTTTTTTATCTATGTTGTTTCAAAGTATATTTTATTGTCAATACTTTTTTATCGTAATCGTTAATTTAAAACTATTTTTTATAATAAAGCGTTTTAATTAGAATATTTTAGTGTAAGTTTTTACAAATGAACATAGTTCCAGGAGTCATGGAAGCCGAGCCTAATCAAATGTCATATTTAATAATGGGCCAAACGAACAATCGGATCCCTGGAATGTATTCCGAGAATTCCAATGGATTTACATCTATTCCAGCAATGGGAACAATCGGTCGCTATCGAAATCAAATGCCTATGTCGGAAACATCAGCTATGTCTACCTTACCACATACACATTCTCAAACCGGTTTCGGAGTTCCTTCCATTCCACGTGGTCCTGGAAGTGTTGGTGGCAATTCAAATGTCTATGAAAATCCTTATAATTCTTTGAATCGGTATATAATAAAAATCTGAAGAAGGATAATTGTATCTTTTTTATTTGTAGTCACAATAACAAATCAATGAAAACAGTAACAACTGGGAAATTTCCTTCGTCTAACAGCAACCACGAAATGGGTTATCCAATGATTACTTCATCTGGAATGCCTCAAAACCACATTCTCTACCGTCAAGGCAGCATTCGATCACCTCCAAATCATTCATTTTCTGATCCATTTTTTGGAATAGGAAAAACAGGATCAGGACGCTGTTCTTGGACATGTATTCGAATTTCTTTATTTGCTCTAGCTATTCTCCTTTTACTAAGCCTAATTGCCTATTTTGCAGGTACTATAATATTATTTATATTATTAAATAATTATAATACTACAAACATTACATTGATTGAAGAAAATTTGTTAATCTATTTTTAATGGGTATTGTTCGGGAATTTGAATTTACTTTATTTGTATCTATATTTTTGTGTTATTTTTATTTATAATCAAGACATCTCTCTTTCCTGCCAAAGGTCAGTCATCAATCCAATTTCAAATTATTTATATCTAAATGACAATTGATGAATTGTTTATCGCCTTTGTTTTATCATATATAAAATAAATATTAATGCATAACAATGTTTTAAAAATTAAAAAAAGATTGTTTTCCAGTATGCATTCCAAATTATCATAATTTACCAGGCCGAGTGTGCAACAATGAATCGAATCATCTAACTCTGATTGCTTAACCCAGAGGTGGCCAACTCCAATAATATTAAGGGCCAATTTGGAAAACCATCGTAACTATGTGGGCCGCATTTAAAATTATATATATTTATATTAGGTTTTAATCCACTATATATATTTGGAGTGAAAGAATGAAACATGGGTTATTATTATTGTGATTACTAATATTCTTACATATGAACATAGATAATATAATAATAATAACGATACTCAACGCACATTTTGAAAAAATATATAAATATAAATAAAATAAAACATGAAGTCATTAAAACATATTTATTTTACTAGTCCGATATTTGTTTCTCCATTCATCCACTTAGCTCTTGCAAATCGATTTCTATTTGGGTATTTGCATATCTTAATTGGCCTCGGAGATTAGCGTCCGTTATGTTTGACCGTGTTTTGTGTTTAGTCAATTTCATTTTCAAGAAAAACGATTCGCAGATGTAAGTTGACCCAAAAGCGCTAACAACTTTTTGTGTCAGATTCCTCAAATTTGAAAATTTCTATTTTGTGATAGATAAGTATTATAAAAATCTATTTTTGATTCTGGTGTTTTAAAGTGTGTTTTAATTCAATATTGTATTATAAGTCAACCATATATTTTATAAAAATATTTTGTAAAAGTGGAACGGGTCAAAAAATGTTTAAAGTGGGCTGCGGGTTGACCACCCCTGTCTTAACCAATCATTGCAAGCTTAGTGCATTAATAGTACTTTTGTAAAAATTTTTAAAATGATAAATTCTTTTTTTCAATGAAAAGTTTTGATTTTCATGATTCGAATTTTTGTTCAATCGGACAAGTTGAATCTATATTAATTTTGAGTTCAAAAGAATTTTGAACTCGAAAGAATATTCGAATAATTATTTTTTAATCAATTCATTAGTTTAATTGATCGATTTATTGGTAATCAGTTATTTCTTAGAGGCGTATTTAGTTTTTTGTGAGTGTTTGATACATGTTTGGTTTGCAATACTTCAGTGAGGCAAAAAAGAAATCCTGTTTATGTTTTTGTCGAGTGAAAAGGTCGCTGATGAAGGTGATATCTAATTTGAACCCCATTATTAGACTAAGGAGGACCAATAACTGTAAACTCCTTCCAAGAGTTAACGTTTAGTCAAGATGTCTTTTAAAGTGACGTATTTAAGTAAGAATCTTAACCATTGCATTATTTTAAATATCCTAAGAATGCCGATCAACATGATATTAATTCACGAGAACTCAAGACATTGCTTTTGCCCTTAAAAGTAATTCAAAGCTAGAAATTCTTACACATGATTTAATTTAATCTTAAAAGTTGTTTCAAGGTATTTGTAAAGCTCTTCTGATTAACAATGCTATAAAAAAATAAATTAAGTCGCAGATGAAATGTCTCACCAAACAGTGGCAATTATTGCAAAAGTAATCAGCTATTAGATTTCTGTTTTCAATCATCTCCTTTTCTTCCTTGTTCGTTCCGATGATAACCTTGTCATCTTTCCCAATATCACAATTATAATTAGAGTTTTATTGCTTTGAAGGGTTTTACCATATTAACGGATACTTATAGGTCCTTGATTTAAATGATGTAAAACTGTGCTGCAATACTTTCGATTTTGAAGAACTGATGAAAATAAAAATTATAATTATAAAATTTAAAATTTGAAAATTGATTATCCCTTTTAGATACATTATTTAATTGGCATACGATTGGAATACGTACATACGATTTCCTTCTGAGGGGGCATGAACCCCTGCCTCCCCTTATGCACGCTACTGCTAGGAGTCTATGGCTTTGTTAGGAAATTAACTTTTTCGTCAACAGTCTATCGTGTATCTTCAATCATTTTGCAGGCATTACCAATATCAAGTAGTGAATATAAAGTTTTTACTTCTCAGACAGAGTCACTGGTGCTAGAAATTATAAAACTTGAGCTTGGAGTGCTAGCAATTGTTTCAAAGAGTTCAACTGGTTCTTCCTCAATTGATTGCTTTGACTTTTTCGAAAAAAGGATCGATTTTACGATACTCAGATGTACGCTTCTTCATTTGAAAATTCCGCAAAACCAAAGAATTTTAATTACTACTAAATTTAAACACCGCTTTCAGTTACTTATTTTGTTAATAAACATTGTCAAAATTAATAATTAAATCGAAAATGAAATGCTATAAGACTAGGAATTTTATAACAAAAGATAAAATTTTAGTAATATACACAAAGAGTAAAAAAATATTTTTGAAAGTCCCTCGGCCTCCCTACCCCCCTTATGCTTGCTATTGTATATAAGATATATTATATGAAAGTATTAAATGAAATTAATAATTAACAATATATAAACTTACTCATTTCGAATGGCTTCCACTCATATTGAACTAAAACAACAAAATGACTCTTTAAATATCTTCATTTGTTTACTTGCCCCAGTAGCTATTGATTCTTTCATTGATCGAATTGTTGAACGTGGTTGAATTATGACAATATAAGAAGATGAAAGCTCTGGATTGACCACAGGGCAGTTTCAGACAAAGATTTTTTAATATTTTCTTGAACGTCACGAGGAATCATGTATATTAATTATCTTCCTCGAGAGCAAACGATTTCGTATAATATGTATTGTGCTAAGATTGTTATATCAAAAATAGCTGGAAACTCGAGCTTCATTGGCAAAGTGAAAATGAATTTTACTGCCACACGATCATGTATCAGCGCATATTGCAAACAAGGCCATTGAAAAGTTGATAGAAGTTACACCTTTCCTATAGTATACAATTTTCTGGCCAACCAATACTTAATAAATGATGATGGTATCAAAATGGCATTGGATAGGTTTCTTGCTTCCAAAAAATCGGACTTCAATTCATGTGGCTTTAACACACTTGTTGACTGATTGCAGTAGGTGATCAACGCGAAGGATGGATATTTCTTTAGAATAAAAATTTGTTTCAAAGATAGTATTACTATGTTACCCGCCACTGTCGTGGGAAGTTTTTTATGGTTTAAAATACACTGAAATAAAATAATAAATTTGAAATCAATTATGAATAATAATTCTAAAAATGATTCATTTCAGCCAAATCAGTGTGGTTAGAGGGCCGATTGAACAAGAGATTTGCACAAGATCCAGTTGTAATTGGTATGATTTTCTCTTATAATTCTTTTAATTAATATTCTCTGATTTCATAGGTCTTTTTGATCCAAAACACTTGCCTATTCTTATTTCACCTTTAATGTCTTATAAAATCTCTCTCAAGCCAATGGGTGTCTGGAGCGGCCGGTGGATTCAGAACCGCAGTGACTTCGTTCATTTTAACTTCACAATCAACGCATTAACTAGCCTTGGGGTTTTTCTAAGGATAAATAGTGTTCCAACCATAGTTCGGTATTCGTTTTTCGACCGGATATCCGGACGGGCTTGGCGACAAGTTCTCATTGAAAGCGGTCGAAGTAGAATCAAAAGATCTCTAAATGAACAAGTAAATAAGCAAGAAATTTGATTATAAAAAAGAGTTTAGTTATATTAAACTGAAAAAAAGATCGATTGTTTCTTTTACCTGCATAAATATGAAAATATTCTGAAAAATTAAATTGACATTATTTATTTTAAGATACTCATGTTTCAATATAATTACTTTAAAATTTATGTTAAAATGTATAATTATCAATTAATTATATTCGATTAAATAGCTAAACAGTTTCATGAAATATTAATCTTTTTGTTAAAGAAAAAGAAAGCAAGAAAGGGAGTAAATTGAACATTGTACACTGATATTTACATTATATTTTTTGAATCTCTAGGGAGTACTTGCACTCAAGGGAGTCATGGGGCCTTGATGTTTTATAAAAGGAAAAAACAAATAAATTATTTTCTTTCATAAGATTCCTTTTGTAAATTTTGATATGTATCTAAGAGGTTATTTGTATTATAATAATCATGTATTATTAAAAGGATATTATTTAAATTTATGCCCCACTTGACGGAATAAAAACTTATAATGTTTTCGAATAGGTTCTTTTTTCATTCAAACGTCTTTTCATCTTGTCTTTTCAGAGTTTCTAAATTGTTTCACTGTACTGGTAACAAACTTCTTTATATATTAAATTAATAAAATAATATTATTCATAAGGTATTGATAAAACACTGCGATATATTTCGGTGTGTTTTCTAAAATCTTCAGGAAATATATATATATATATATACAGGGTGTCCCAAAAATATGTATACACATTAAAAATTTCATTTTATTGAATTTTATTGAATTTTATTTATGTTTAACTTTCATTATATTTAATATAAATAGTTTTTTTAACATAAATAGGTTTTTTGTAGATTCAAATATTAATCGTACTTATTTTTACTTTTTTAATCAATAAAATTAAATTTTTAATGTGTATACATATTTTTGGGACACCCTGTATATATATATATATATATATAAACGATGATTGTGTAATCCACTTACGTAATAGCTAATTAAATACTTTACACAAAGTGGAAGACCACCTTGTTTGAACATTTATTGATGGATTAAGGGGTCAATGATGTCTAATCGTTTCTTGAGAAAAATTTATTGTTGAGGCAATAGATAAATTACTAAATAAAGAATTCAAAGGAAAAGATGAATTAGAATCCGATAAAGTATCTCATGGAGATTTAAATATTGGATACAGTTTAATTTTTGCCTACTCAGAAGATTTAAATCTTGTATTTTAAAAATCATAATCTTTTGAATTTAAAAATCATATCGAAATCTAACAAAAGTATGTTTAATAATAAAACTGCAGTGGTATTTTCATTTTGTTACCTCACGTCTTACGTTTACGACAGTGTTTGAGCGATTTCTCCACAGGCCAGGGTGCCCAGCTACATCTACAACGCCTAAGCGGCTCGAACAAGTTCAAAAGTTAGTTGCCGCTCTTGACTTGCCACGAACGAGCTACCACCGTCAAAACTTGATCGTAAACCCTACCGTCCGCAACACATGCCAAGGCTCCGCGATTTCGATTTTGATAGGTGAGAAGAGTTTTCCAAAACAATTGTGGAGAGATTCGACGCTGACCCTCACTTAAAATACCACTTAATGTGGACAGGCGATTCTTTTGTTTCATTTATCTGGAGCAGTACTACGACACGACAATGTTCGGTGGGTTCCATAAAATCCACACGCGCAAGAGTAGATTCTAAACTCTTGCCAGGGAATTATGATGTGGTGTGAAGTAACTTCGGCGGGAGTTTTGGGACCGTACTTCTTTGATGATCCAGTCAATACTGGTGCCTATCTACACCTGCTGCAAACAACTATGTGGCAAGATACAAGAAGCTTACCTTGCAGCATGACAGGGCTCCTTCCCATTACGCAGCTTCAGTACGCAGCTGGCTCGAAAAAAAGTTTCCTCAACGGTGGATCGGTAAAGGTGGCCCAATGGAGTGGCTCCATCGTTTGCCTAACTTAACGGTATGTGATTACTTCCTCTTTGGCTACCTGAAAGAGCATGTGTACCGCACAAAGCCTGCTACTATTGCTGAGCTCAGATACAAGATCAAGTGCAACATTAAAGAAATACCACAGGATATGGTCAAAAGCATATCATGCCGTGTATGAGCGGTTTGAACAGTGCACTGCCTTGCAGGGAAAACAACTGCAAATGTGATCCCATTCAGAACACTCTCTGTGTGTTGGCAGATACAGCTGTACCTTTAACTTTACATTTTCTTTTATTTTGTAAGATATGCATAAAAAATAATATCCTCTCATATTTTTCTGAAATGTTAGTTAGTTGGTTAGTCTGTCACGCTATGATCAAAATGCGAAATGGCGGAAGAACCAGAGCGATTCCACGTAAGGACGTCATAAATCTAAATTACCCGTTTCAAGACGGTTCTGTCGGTACAGCGTCTGAGCCGAAAACCGTGTTGGTCGACCGACTGTTAAATCAAAACCGAATGCAAAATAATAAATTATAATAATTACTATTTCAAAATTTAAACCGAAACTTTCAAAGACGCAAATTTCGCTCATCCGTTATGTGAGGAATATTTTAATTTGTTTGAATGTGTAAATGTATGGATGCTGTATGTTGATTTAATTATGTTGAATTTAGAATGGTGATTCTCCCACCCAGATGGAAATTGGTATTTTTTATTTAAATTTAAAGTGATTGACTATTCGAACATAATTAAAATAATCATTTGATAAGTTCATATTTTTAATTTCACAAATTAAAATTAAGTTTAATAATTTTTAGTAAAATTTAAATTAAATGCATTTTTAATAATTTGATGACATTTTTATTATTTTGGGATTTATTGAGAAATTGTAAAAATTATTATTTTTTGATTAATATTTTTTAGAGGTTAAATATTTTAAAAAATAACTTAGAAAAGATGTTCGAATAATCATGATTAAAAACAGAAATAAGAAAACCAATTAGAAGGAGGACAAACGATGAAAGACCTTCTGAGAGTCATAATGACTCTAAATGTGATTGTAATAAAAATTCAAACGGGACTTGTCTGAATGTTCTTAATACGTTATACATGACGGGTCTTTTACTAGTGTATATGTAAGGTGGTACAATTATTGAAAATTTTTCCTACAGAGGACAGAAATTCCACCCAAATTTATCATGAAAAAGTAAAATTTTAAATTATTATAATTTTCTAACCCAAATATCGTTTTCGATTATTTAAAATAATATTAATATTTTCATTAAATTTATATTTTTATTAAAATTTATAAATAAAATTTATTAAAAAAAATAGTTTAAAAAATAGTTTTAAAAAAATGTAAATTTCACTTTAATTTGCATTTTCATTGCAAATAGTTTTGCTTCCCAATGACAAATTCTCTCAATTTCAGTAAAATTTATGTATAAATTTGTGATGGATTGCAACATTAACAGATTTGCTTAATTAGCGATGAACGGAATAAATCGAGTGCTTTTTTGAGTTACTATCTGTACAAATTGATCTCCATGGAGAACTCTTTTATTCTCTTTCTTTTCTATTATCTCCTCTTCGCTCTTTTTCTTTTCTTGTCTCTGTCTTGACAAAACAATTATCTCCTACAAACATAAATATCGAAACTCATTTAAGTAATAATTTCAATCAAACAAATTTATTACAAAATTTGTATCATTAATTTACTTTTTTATATCTTTGATTTTCTTCAGCAGACATTTTTATGTAAAAAGAAACTTTTAATTAACGTTATTCGAACTGTTAATTTAATTTTTTCTATTATTTTGCAAAATTTAATTAAAACGAAAACGTTTATTCAGAGATGTATTTTTTTTAGAAATAAATCTTTCATTTTTAAACAGTTTTCTGTCATTTAATTAAAGTCAATTTTTAGAATAATTTCTATTTTATGAGAATAACATATTTCAATGAGAAACCAAATCGAAATTTTTCACTTGCAAAAGAAGAGGAAATTGTCCAAACTCGATTTGTATTGGGAAGGGAAAATATTACGAATTCAATTGAAATATAATTTTATGGTAATAAGATAGCGTCCCTAAATGCGATTTTCATTCACTTTCCTTTTATGAGTTGTAAATCTTTACACATAAAACAATTGTTTTTTTGGGAAAAGATGACTATTTAGGATTTGACTTTATTTGCTTTAACAAAGAAACATGTCTGACCTCTTTGTATTGTTCTTACGGTGAGTACATCAGTAAAGTTGTCATGCTCATCGCAATTCCCAATGGAAATATTCGTCATTAATTAAAACAAAATATGATTATAAAGTACGTTTAAAAAATAATTGTATGGTTATGATTTATAAACAACTTAAATATTATTTATATATTTTTTTATTTATCAAGTATGATCAATTTGAAAAATTTATTATGTTTCATTTTCACATTTTGTTAAAGTGATATTTGATGTTTTGTTATTTCACTTTCAACAATTTATCAATAGTCTAAATTTTGTCATGAAATTATTAACACAAGATTTTTGGAGTGAGCTTTTCTAAAATTTTTTTACATAATATATAATGTTATAAAGTTTGAAATTTGTAGGAAATTCAGGATAGGTAATTTTAACCTCAATAATGAGTTTCGGGAACGCAGGTAGAAAATCGTGTACTGAAGGTAACCATGGAGTCGGATCTATCATAAAGTTCTCATGATTTATCAGTGGTTGGCCTAAAACCATGTCAAATGAGGCTCACAAATTCATTAAACGTTCATTTGAAAGCTTTTCAGATTAATCTATTTTTAATTTTTAATTTTGACTTTATTGCGAACTAGTAAATCAAAAATAACATTTTTATATCCATTATTTATTTACATTCCTACGTATGTATATTATGTACTAATTATTCTAAAAATTTCATACATTTAACACAAGGCTCCCATCACTTCTTGCCTTGACGGAGCCGACTCTTGGGTTTTGTTCATCGATTATGGATTAATCTGTTATTGCCGCTCTTTCTCGTCTGAATCTCGTAGAATACTCTCGTGGCAAAAATTTTCTGATTTTTTAATCTAATTTGAAAGATAGAAATCGTAGATAACCTCTTTGTTTGTAGAACGAACACGAATTATTTGGACATTCTTTCTTTATATGCCCAAGTTCTTTACAATCAAAAAAAATTCCTCCAAATTGTTGTCTCCAACAAACGTTTGCGGGATTAAATTAAAAATATAATTGGACGTGGTCGCCATGGTAGGAAAATATTATTAAAACAAACATAAAAGCGAGAAAATTAGTTAAGAAATTTCTAGACCCATAAAAGTTATTTGAAATATTAAATTTAATTAAATTAGTATTTTGTTACTAATAATTTTTTTAAATGATATTTAATTTATTCCTTACAAGGATATAGTGCAAAATTATAATCTGTTTCTTAGCAATGATGAAAGGTTTCGTTTAAACACGTTTATAAACATTCTTTTGTAGATGAAAAAACAAGCGATCTAGACATATTAGAAACTTCTTGAGATTCCATATTTGTTTCCGAAACTTAATTTTTTGTATAATGCCTCTTTCTTATCACAAAGTAGAGCCATAATTAACAGGTGATCAATGTATATGACCAACTCAATCCACTCTAATATCGATTTATTTTATAAACAAAAAACTTTTGCTGAGGGACGAATTTTACTTTTTATTTTCTCTTTTAAATGTTTTTCAAACGTGAAAGAACTTTCAAGATGTGGTAAAATTTCAATTACAATTTCGACAATGTCATTTATTCAAATAAATTTAATATTACTAATTACACAATTGTTGTTAAACTTTTCTCAATCCAGATATCGTAATATCATTAGTATTGTTTATTATATATTTTATACAATTACTTAGATCTTTTTATCTTTAAAATAAGCTTCCCACGATTGTAAAGAATAACTGTGTATATATAGTAAACTGCGATACTCAAGATTGACGCACAAGGTAATGAATTATAGACTCTGTTTCGGGTGATAACCTCAACAAATACAAGGGCTTGTGATCCTGTCACACGGCTTTGAATGCATGAGTGTGAGCCTTCAGTGCACGGGCACGTTTCAGTTTGCTTTTTAAAAATTGTCAATCACGTCTTCTGTACCATGGTTTTGAAGAGCTTTGACTGTATAAGTGTACTTAGTGCAACGTGGAAAGGGACAGTTTAATATTCCTCTCTTCGTTATATTATCCAGCCGAAAAACCAAAACCACATTCAGGATTATTCCTTGATCATTCTTGTCAGCAGTACCGACAGAGACTGAAACATCAATATTTACGATCGGATTTAAGGTATTTTACGTCTTTTCTGTCTGAGATGTTTCGTGCATTTACGGTACTATTAATACCATCAACGTTTATTCGATAATCAAATAACATATGCCTCTGCAACCATCCTTTAGTATTATAACATTTGCGGCAGTTCTCTATGGAGCATATATAATAACCACTACCCCTCTGTCGATGAGGCGTCATGTCCAGATGTACATAATTTATGTCTTTTTCATTCATTCTGGTCAGCAAATTCTTTATATCAAAAAGGGAATGCTCAGCTTACTCTCTTGATTTTAGTGCCTTGAAGCAGTTGTTTGAATTCATCATCCTGTCTAGGACTCTCTCGCATTTAAGCATGTCGTGAGCAACACGCTCTCTCATCAGTTGCTTTATACAAACTCTGATTTTGTGGTTATCGGAAATCAGTTTAGAGTTCAAAACTCTTATAACTTTGATAATCCCGTTCCTGTTATTGTATTCACAGAATACAATACATTACTCAATCTATAATCACTCTTCACAGAGTCAAAAGAATCGATAGTTCTCTATAAGGAATTATATCAAGTTTGGTTTTTCTACGGGCTGTACGTGTACAACTGTTATGAATAAGCTTGCAACCGTGCAAGGGCCATCTCAGACGTTTTTCGGTGTTCGGTTCTATAATGAACTATAGAGAAAATGTTCGATTCGATTGGAACGCGGTTGCATTTAATTTCAGGTTGCACATCTTTAGATTCCAACATTCCGCAGTGTATCCGTTGAATAATATATCGGCTGCACCTACCATTAGTGGTCAATATACTGTCAACATAACAGAATTCCTTCACTTATTTTGTGACGGTCTCACCACACTTGTGATATTCCCGTACCCGAATCGTCAGTAAGGCATATGACTTTCATCTTAGTCGCACCTTTAGTCAATCTCAATTTGAAAAATGTCTTCATAAGTCTATTCAGATTTCTAAGGGCACGATCGATATAGGAATCAATGAAAGATCATCTACACATGTCAATCTATTGACTTGCATATCAGTATAACTATCGTCAGTCTACGAAACCTTCCGGTATAACTATTTTAATGACTTCATCGAAAACCAAGTAAAATATTCAAGACCCGATCACACATCCCTGTCTCATATTTCATTTTCATAAGAAATTCAATATTCCAAAAAGAAGCAACATAGTTCTCTTGAAATTCTTTAATCAGACAAAGAATTTTATCGATTAGACCGAATCTTTTGAGGCTTACCCACAGGATTTCACACTGGACACTATCAAAAGCCTTTCTAGATCGATAAAGATGACATTTACTTTCTGGTTTCTATATCGATATTTCTCTTGTATATTTCTGATTATACTTATGGCTTGTAGAGTGTCTCTTTAGTCGGGTAAAAAACGTAGATACCTTAGTCTCAGGATTCCCCAGTAAGCAGAGTTCCAAATAAGCGATTCTTTTTAAAAATTCCTATGTTCAAACTATGTTCAATCTCATTACTTGGATTAATCATTCATTCCAATTTCCTTCTATTGGTACTATTTGAAACTTTATTCGTCGAAGCTATTCACCTTTGTAGATTCTCCAGGGACGATTACAATACCCATTTCATCCTTTCCTTATTGATTATGTTAATGAGATGAAATAACTCGGTTTTATGATTATTTATACGGTTCTATGTTAGTTGTGGCCCTTTCACCTTCTTGTATTGTTCCAGTAATTCGGCAATTACTTTTTCTGTGCCTTTCCATTCAGGTCCTGCTTATCTAATCTGTATTTGAAGCTGGACTGTCAATTTTCTCGGTCTTTAATAATGATGTATTTTTAAATATTTTTCGTCAATTAAGCTTTATGTTTCCATTAAGTACCGGTTTTGTTTTTATTCAAATATAAAACCATGTAATTATGATCAGAGCCGCAGCCATAAACATGTTTAAATTGAACATCGTTAATCCATCTCATGTTATTCGCATACACAAGGAAATAATCCAGAAGCTCCCTCATCTTCGTTGTAGGTCGAGTCCATCTGGGGCTTTTATTCCGATTATGATTGAAGAATGAGTTAACTATTTTCATAACATTTTCATTGGCTACCGTCTCTTATTTTTCCCATTGTCAGACATGCATGAACTGTGTAAATACTTTATAACGCTGGGTACCGGATTCTCTCCGTCAAAGTATATGACAGTTGAAGTCTCCTCCTACTATCAGCATACACCATGACACTTTAGTCTTGGTTTCTGCTATACTGATTATGGTTTTTAGGGAGTCAAGCAACTCTGATTTTTACCTTCACTGTAACTTCAATCGATGGGTGTATATACACCCATTATGATTACTTTACAAGCGACTTTCTTCCCTTTGAAAATTCTATCAGAGAAGTTCTCAAACTTAATATCTTTTTCAGGCAGTTTTTTCAAAAGATTGACTCCTCGTTCTTTAATTTATCTTATTTGTGGTCAACTATTATAAAGTTTCCACTTATTATTTCTTTCTGTCACGACGCCTTATCTGTGCATTTCCGTCAGGAAAGTTACATCGGCATGTAACTTTTCTATTATATTCGCAATATTTAGAACTTTTTGATCATCGAATCTTCTTATATTCCACATATAGACTTTTAAATGGAACCCCCTACCTCGCATAATGGGACACCAGTGCGGTCCCCACTTACTCTATGATACTAGTGTTTTTCGAGCGATCTCAGTGTTCCCTATATATTCTGTTGTGATTCGTTGCTAGCTAGTTCTAGGTGCCTTCTCACGGATTGCAAGCACTTGCTGAAAGGCATCCCCTCTCGAGTGGATTGGTTATAAAGGACCGCTAAGATACTTTTCTAGTCCCAAAAATTTATCAGCGGCATCCAGATAAAATAAAAATTATATTTCTTTGTTTCGTGAATTTTACAAATATTTAATAAAATAAGATTTAATTATTGCATATTAAAGTAAATTGCATATAAGTAAACAAAAATAGTAATTATATTATTAATAATAATAGTCATCAAATGAATAATTATTTTTAATTATTTTTTCTTGGAAATACAATTTCAATGAAGCATATGCAACACTACGATAAATTAACATTTTGATGGGAGAAGAATGTAATTAGTAATACAAATATGTATTAGTGAAAAGAAAACTTGGGTTGTAGAGGATTTATTAAATAATTTAATTTTTAAGTATTTTTATGTTAATATTTATTAAAATAAAAGGGTATTATTTTCTTGATTATAACCCATTCAGTATTACATCGAGTCAACGGGAACCATGAATTTCTTGGAGAAGGGTCTGTGGTTCGTATCAATTGTAAATGACCAACCACGAGAGGAGAATATCCAATTTACTTTAAACACTAACGGTATCATAATTTTTATTTATGAAGATTTACTTTTTAATAATTATTGATAATAATTTATTAGGTTGTCAAGTATGAAATATATAGTTATAGTTATGCAACAACAATAAGACTTTAATTTTAAAAAGTATCAATATAAATTCAATATACAATGACTTAGTAAATATCGATTTGAGTGTCTTTTTAACACCAAAAGAACTTCTGAATGACTCGTTTAATTTGTAATAAAAGTTTGACCCTCTCAGGATATAATTGCTTTGGAAGTGCATTTTCTAAACCGTAAATCATTAAATCTGATGAAATAAATCCTTAAAACAATTTTACACTTGTTAAAATTTTAAACTTCATGATTAAGAAAATTGGTTAAAAATAAAAAAAAAATTCATTAAAATTGATAAAATTTATTCCTGTGTTTAAAGTTGGGTCATTATTGTACCCGTTAAAGAGTGTTTTGAGTTTTGTGACCCTCATTCAATGCTCTATTGTCCATTCTTATATTTTGAGAGTTTGGAATTAAAAAAATGATAGGAACATTTTTGAAATAAGGTCATATTAGACATGTACAAATTAAAATTTAGATATATTTTAATATATAAAGTTTAAAGAAGAAATTTTGTAAAATTAATAAGATCTAATTAAACTGTTAAGAATTAAGAATTTTCGAAATGTAATATAAATTAAAATGTTTGAATTTTAAATGTTTAATGATTTTTAAAAATGAATAAAATTAAACGAAACTTGGAAATATTTTTTTTAATGTTATCATAAATTAAAATTGATTTATAAAATTAAAATAAAAAAAATGTTAATATTATAAGTATTTTTATTTATATCGGTTTAAGATTTTTAAAACAAATTGTTTATCAAAAAAATAAGTTTTTTTTTAAATATTAGATTTAAACATTTTTTGTGTATTATAATAAAATTTGGATGTCTGAAGTAACTCATAATAATAATTCCGAGGATTTTCCAAGAACATCTAATAATGAGATTTAGATTCTAATTTATGTACACCTAATTCTCTTTTTAAATAGCGTTTTTGCAAGGTTTTTAAAAATACGGTTCCAAAAAATGTAAATTTTTTGTCTTTTGAGACGGTATTTTAACTTTAAAGCTAGTTTTCATTAATTACTAATCTATTTTAAATAAGCTTTGATTTATGACATTTTACACGTTTTTTTTCTGGACGTATAAACCATGTAAAAAGAAAATTAAGTGCGTTTCGTTAAATTATCATACCTCTATTCATTTGTATGATATTTTTGTTTTTACATTTCTTTAACTTCATTTTAATTTTAATGCAAATATTTATGCGATGAAATTACAGGACACAGCTTTACTATACTAACGATATTAATGTTGAGGTTGAGAGTTTATAAAATATAGGATGTTCAAGAAAGGATATTATTACTTTAAGGATGAATATTACTAAAACGCAATGTCCATATAAATTATTGAAATGAAATCTCTCTAATATTACATACATCTCTTAGATCAAATTAATATATATAT
>MQRK01253234.1:17016-29369 GCA_001938485.1 Girardia tigrina | reverse complement strand
ATATATATATATATATATATATATATATATATGTTGTTTCCACTAAAAAAGTGCACATGTTTTAAAACCATCATAACTTTTTAATGTAATATTATTTAATTTCGTAAATTTGGAATTTAAATATTTGTTTTAATTGGTTAGAAATAGTAAAGCAGGTATTTATTATAATGATTTCAAAACGACATGAAGATATAATCAATTTTTTCAAAACGCACAGTAAAAGTGAGACTGTGACAAAGTTAACTGGCATTCCTTTTTCCAGAAGAGGTATATATGCAATATTACAACGCTATGAGAAGACCGGCAGCATTGAAAGAAAAGTAGGAAGTGGAAGGAAACCAGTTAAAATGACGTCAGACAAAAGGAAGATACTTCTGCAGCGTGCAACTTTGACTGTTGGACAAAGTGTGAGAAAGTTAGGTAGAGAAATGAATGTTTCAAAGTCTTACGTGCATAAAATGCTCAAGACTAATAACATAGTGTTTCGAAAGAGTAAAGAAGCCCCAAAGGTTACTCCGACACAGATTATTCGCCAGAGAGCCAGGTTGCAAAATCTCGCTAAAAATGTTGTGGAAAATACCAAAACCGACTTTGTACTTGATGATGAGTCGTATTTTAGACTCATCGGAGCAATGACATCGGCTTATTATGTGGACCAAAAGAAGTTCGGTGATGTACCTGATATTTTTTTTTGCCTTAAATTTCTAGAGAAATTCACAGTAAAAGTTTTTGTTTGGGCAACTGTTTCCAGAAGAGGCATTTCAAACCTGTACATCAGGAAATGGAAATCTGTAGCTTCCTATTCGGATATTTATATCTCCGAGTGCTTAACGAAGCGTTTCCTTCCTTATCTGAATAAGAAATACCCAGCTGGTCACTTCATCTTCTGGCCAGATCTTGCTTCTTGTCACTACGCCAAAGCAAGTCTGAAGTGCTTAGAGGACAACAAAATTCCATTTGTCAAAAAAGTTTCGAATGCACCTTGTGCTCTCCAAATACGCCCAATTGAAAAGTTTTGGGCTCATTTAAAGGAGAAGGTGTATGAAAAGGGTTGAACTGCCGATTCTGAAGACCAGTTGATTCACAGAATCAAAACTAAAGCAAATCAGTTTAACAATTTATATTTGTGGACATTATTTGCAAATTTTAGACAAAGAATACTGCTTGCTAACTCTTATGGCCTTAATAGTTTGATATAATAAAATAGTTATTGTGTTATTATGATCTAGTCTTTGTTCAGATTTCCGTCAATTTGAAGGTCTAATTAAAAAGTTATGACAGTTTTAAAATTTGAGCACTTTTTTATTGGTCACACCTTATATATATATAAACAATAAAGTCATTTTAATGTAAAATTTTTATTCGTAAACATATTTCGCTACTTCTGTGGCATCGTCAGTTCTATAAAAAATTAAATCGCTGTTGTATTTATAGTCGGAAGACCATTACGTCACCATATCTTACATCAGAATACTCTAATATGATCGGACGAATCACTTTGCACGTTTAAACAAGGTTTATGAAACTTAATTAACAGTGCTTCAGTAATTATCCTTTCAAAGTTACAGTCAAAACAACTAATCAAAACCCGAAAATAACTCTCACTAACTCACCTGTGAGTTCCATGACAGCTCTTAATGTGATCTAAAATAGGGTTTCTTCTACTTGATTTTCTATGCATAGCGATTGTAGTACGGAGGTGACGATTTATCTCTCCAGTGTACAAGGATTCACATTTGTGACATTAAAACTGGTAGACTAAATTTACATTCAAATTCAATTGTGTTTTGATTTATTGGAAAAGTAATTAGAGATTTTGTTAGTGAGGAAAACATAGGCACCCGCAGGATTTTTTCCAAGGGAAAGGCAAAATAAAAGCTTTTGTTAGGTAGAATTTTTCTCTGGGGGGGGCAAAATAAATGTTTAATGTTAAAATAAATGTTTAATGTTAATAAGGGGTTTATCCTTCCAATATGCAAACCAAAATGTTGCATCTGCTGTGAAATTAAATTTACTATTTATGTTTTGTTTTTTGTACACATTTAATTTTTTATTCTAGGGACCAAGTTCCATGAGTACATTTGCACCATGTTTCGGGCCGAAGCCGTATTCAACATGTGCCCTGGTTTTCACAGGGTTTCTTTGCTGGCGGTCTCCCCTGCACCCTTCAATTGGAGGATCGTTTCCACCAAGCCCGATACTTTCACTCAAATCCTATTAACTCATTATGGAAATATAACTATTCCTCCCATGATAGGTTGTTTCCATCCTCAGACGAGTCTCCAACCCGCCTCCTATATGGTAAAGAGACGTCTTCTTTGTCTTCGTATGATTCAAGACATAAGACATCATCCTCTTCACCCCCTTGTTGAACTCTAATCCTATAATTGTATGATTGTAAGAGTGCAGGATCAAAGTCCTCGGTGACCTCAGGTTCCACATGTTCATATTCAATCTTTTCCATCATGAGCACAGATTCCAGAGGCTCCTCTATTTCTTCGACTACTATTTTCTTACTCTTTTATGCCTTGAAGAATCATACCATCTCGGTGATACAACCATTGTGCTGATAGAATTTTACATGTAATTCTGAGCAGCCAATCGAAATTTTCCATGTCGCCTTTGGTGGGTTCTTTGAGTTTGTCAGGATATTGGTGCTCCTCTTTGACCAGGTCCCTAGAGCGCTAACCTTGAGAGTGTGCAGCGATACCGTTTTCTCAGGCATAGCTCGACGGTACGTCACCACCAAGTTCTCGTAGTGATCGAGATTCCTGGCATGGCTATTTTCTATAATCTTTTTTGTGTCAAATGAACACTTTATCTCTATTAAATAAAAGTTTTTCGATATTGGTACATACACTTGTAGATCAACTCAGTCTCTCGAAGGTGCATATTGACACTTAGTATCTATGAGGGATACTGAGTGATTTGTTCTCCTATACACTCCAAAACCGAGTTATGTCTATATTTCCATGAGCCCTCACCAAACGGAGACCCAGTCAACACTTAGGAAAGTGTTTCTTTATTGTGGCGACCCTACGACGCGACTTCTGTTCTTTATACTGCCTGAGCTGTAATTAACAAGAACTGTTTCAGTCATCGCCTTGTGATAAAAATACCCCCCCATAAACAGAGCCATGGAAGCTAATTGTAAAAATTAGACTTCGCGCAAAGCGACCAGCACTGCTTTGTTTTGTCCATTTGCGTGTCCAGGATTTCTTTACTAATCTTCTTTGTGTCCTGGACACATTGTCCTCAGGTGGGATGTGATCAGTATATTCTCGTCCGATTAATCTCTTATAGTCTCTGTCTCTCCATTCGGAAGTGTCCTATCACATACTAGGGATTAGTGAAGATGGAGACACATTCCTTGTTCGTTTTGCACTATACTCACATGAATCTGGTGCAGCTTCTTAATCTTATGTATGACGAACTTGATCTTTTCCTACCAGTTCTTGATCTTCCTTGAAGATGTTCCTGATTTTAGCCTACATAATACTTCCTCAATCGACAATAGATTCAAATTTCGGGGATTTGTTGCCCCTCTCTGGAAGGAGAAGACTGCCGCATCCACTGTGACTCTGTTGCTATACGCTATTATCTGGAAACTGTGGACCAGAGTTTTAATTAGGTACTCATATAGTACTGATTTTATTCCTACACCCCATTTTTCTTGGCGTGTATAAATATAAATTGGACGCATTCTTTGGAAATTCAAGAAACTTCTTGTACAACAGTTTGATCACATTGTTTAGACTGTGACTCTTTTCATCAAGAGTCCCATATAGAATGTAAAAGATTCTGAAGGCGAAGATGAGCTTAAAATGCAAATAGATCATATAAGCATGCAGCTTTTGTCACGGAAACAAGACAGATTATATTATCTGTCTCGTTTCTCACGTATCCGCTGAAAGCTTTTCTATTGGGGCTACTCTGATGTTTTCAGAGAAGTTACCCCCCAAATATACTACAAGAAGTACACTTTTATCTCAAGTATCGTGCTTCCATATATTTGAATCCCTTTGTTTTCTCTATATGGGATAGCAATCTGCGCACACTTGGATTGACAGAATTCGATACCCAAGATGGTAGCGATCTCTACTACTTTATCAACCATTGCCTGCATCTTTGACTGATTATCAGCCAGCAGAACCAAGTCGTCTGCAAATGCCAAGCAACTAACTCGGTGATTTGCTATTATAAGACTGCTATCAGATACCCTATCTAAGTCCATTAAAACAGGATTATGGTGATATTAAACAGCAACATAGAGAGGGGGTAACCTTGTCTCACTCCCATTAAGATTATGATTTTCTCCGTTATCTTTATCTCCTTATCAAAACAGTCTGTATCAAATTCTTCTTTCCAACAATCTAAATCGCAAATATCGAGATTGATATCTTCCAACACACAATCACACATACAGTCAAACATACCAATACATACAAAATCATATACATAAATTTTTTTACTTTTTGATGAAGCACATTGATTACCTCTTCAAGTGATAAATCATCCTCGTTTATCTGGTCTTTTTCATATACTAGTCTTTTATTTGTAAACATTCTTTGTCTCGAGTTTCCTTCTTTTGATCGTGTTTCTTCGTATTCGTTGTAATCGTTGCCATCATGCATTTCTGCAATATGATATCTTCGATTTTGATGCCTCTGTTGATGTCATGGGTTATTTGTTCTTTGCTATTCATTTTTTCTGGCATCTTGGTCTCTTTTTTTAAATCTATACTTGTTCATGTAGCATTGCATCTTGATATTGCCATTATTAATGCAATAAGAACACTTTATCTTTTGACAGTTTATTCTTATGTGTCCTTCTTCGTGACATGCCCAGCATTTTACAACTTTGGAATAGTTATTTCTCAGTTTGTATTCATTATTTCTTTGATTACTGTACCTAGTTTCGAAACTTATTTGTTGGATTCGTTCTTTATAGTTTGGTTTACGTTTGCCTACCGTTTTACATTCATCAATTTTATCTACCATATTGTATGTCGCTAGTGTTTCTTCTTTTTCAAATTTGTGTAGTTTATAAAAATATGAAGCCACATCTTTTATGTCCATAGTTTCGGTGTTTCGCCTTAATTTCAGTTTTCTTTTCACATCATAATCGTCAACCATATTCATGCAAACAAGGTTGAGAATTTCTAAATTTTCTAACAAAGTGATAAAAAAATCTTAAAAAAATCTACAACGAAAATTCATGAATTGATTACAAATATCTTTACATTAAGTAAGATTTGCCCAACAGTTGAGAAACATATTATGACGTTTGAATTAAATTGCAAGTATTAAAGAATAGGGTGTTACTTTTAAATAACCATGTGTATATAAACATTCACCTAAATAATACTGATTGTTTTACTTTAAATAAATTATAAATAAAATAAATGACTAAATATATAATAAAAATCGTTTCAAAGGATTTGCATATTATGGTATTTCTGTTTAGAAAAAGCAAACTATAGAAACAGAATTCGAACGTTGTAAAAGGATTCATCAAACAAATATAAAATCATCAAATGCTCTTTTTGAAGGTCTCGAAAAGAATATTCAATACTCATTTTATATTATACCAATTGTAAATGATACTTTGATCGGATCCATTTTGACTGTCAATTTGACTACAAATATTTCGAGTAAAATTTTTTTTTAATTTTAATGAAAATATTTAATATAGTTAAAATACCATATCGAAATTTAAATCGATATTAATTTATGGGCTTGAATGATACATTTTATCTTTTTTTGTTTTATCTTAGTTGTATATGATAACTTGTTTTTATATGAATAAGTGATTTTTATTATATCGATATAATCGTGACCTCTTTTAAACGTTATCGAAACAAATAAGAGGTTAAAGCAAAATTCAAAAAAATGATAAAATACTTTTGTCGTTACAAAATTTCTTCACTAAATAAACTTCTGAATCTAATCATCAGTAATAATAATTTCTGGTTTTAAAATCAAAATTTATATATTGTTTGGCATTAATCATTTAATCGATGAAATTTAAAATTTGAAATCTCTAATAATTATTATTAAGAGATTTAACAATTGTTAATTTTTCTTGTTTATTCCAAATTCTTTTTTTGTTCATTTTTCTCTTTTCAATATTTTTACTTTTTAGGTATTTCTTCTCTTAAAAAAATAATCATTTAAAAAATATAATAATAAAAACAAAAATGAAATATTCACGGTAAATCACTTTTAAACATACAAAAAACTCCAATTCAATCTTCACTCCATAAAACAACACAAATAAAAAAGTCACGTAACAGTCACATTGACTACACAGACAATGACATATCCATGACAAAAAATCTCTTGAATATAAGTCCTCCTTCTCAGAATCTTAAAATCTTTTTCCCTATACATTACTTATAAATTTTCTTTATAAAAAATGTAAAAAAAGGTGTATATGATGTTATTACTTTATTCATTTTCGAAGATTTATTTATAAATAAATTTCATTTATGTATTTAAAAAGATTGGTATAATTTTCAAAATATATTTTTAACGATAATGACAACCAGAAGACATTTAAAAAACATTTTAAGTAATAAAATTGATTTTTTTCAATAAGAAATAAAAAAACGCATTTAATAAAGAATATGGAAAAAATTATAAATTTCTTTTGTTTTTTTGACTGTATTATTTTTTTTTGTGGAGGGTCAATGTGATATTACGAGGCGATTTATTCTACTGATCGTACAAATTACGAAACATGAAAAACGCTAAAAGATGTTTGAAGAAAATCTTTCATTTACATTTCATTTTTACATTTACCTCGAAAGCATTAATACAACAGGATCCATAAGCTTTCATAGAGGAATTGGAGGTTATATAAAGACCATATGAAATTAAGTGATGAGAATTCGACGGGAATTTATAAATTTTGAGCCGCTGGTTTTTGAGCTTTATTTTGTAAAAACTAAAAAGAAGAAACATTTGAGAAAATTTAAGAAATTCATGGCTCAAATTTTAATTTGAAATAATTAAACTGTAATAACATTAAAATTAATAATTGATATTATATTTACAGTTATATATTTACACAAGTCAATCAGTTTATTTTGATAGAAAATGAAATGAGAGACATAAAAATCGATATTTAATTTTAAATTTGAATAATCGTTTGATCGTTTACAACCTCGACGATCACAGTTAATAATTTAAATATGCAGTCCTATAATTTATAAATTCGAAATTAAAAACTCCAAATAAAATAATTCAATGATATATAAATTATTAAATAATTTCCATAGCACATTACAAACCCTGTATGGTCATGGTAAATATTAATAAAACTGCAGACATCAAACCGTTAAATAAAAATTAGTTATAAAGATTCTCCATCAATATGTTTGATAGATACTGTGGATCAAACGTATCAAGGGTTAAAAATTAATATAACAACAAAACAATTTTAGATCAAGGACCACGCAATCTTCCATAGACATTAGAAGCATCCACCGCCACATGAAAATAACATTAAAAATTAAATAACAAAAAGAAATAACAATAAAAAAGATCAAAGACGCAAAATACTTTTCAATGTCCGAAGATTCATATAAATTAATAAGATACGTCAAAATTGATAAATATTATAACAAATGAGTATAATCAGTTTAAAATAAAAATTTAATTCCTTAAATTAGATTTTCAAATTAATTAATTTCCTTCATTATTTATGGAATCTGAAAATATACTGAAATAACTTAATGACTAAAATTTTATTAATGATCGATTATACATTTAGTTCCGTCAGTTCCTTCCGGAGTCTCATTCCTTAATGTAACATCAACAACGATCTCTCTTCGATGGAGTGAATCTGTGGAAACAGATTTGTTTGGAAGAGCAAATGAATATTATATTTATATGAATAATTCCAGAAAATATAATACACCAAATAATACTTATTATATCGATAATTTAAAACCGTGCTCGGAATATTGTTTCTCCGTGGAGGCTGTTAACAGAGCTGGGTCATCACTCCGATCAAATGCTTCTTGTACATATACAAAAGCTGGTAAGAATTTATACATTTCTAATTTATAACGAAACATAAAATTAGTATTCGATTCAATAAATATAAAAAAGACAAATTCGAACTTATTGACCTATGAATCAGTAATAAAATGGGAATATAAAAACTCATACAATTGTTCAATAACATTCATTGTGGAATATTATAATATTAGAACTGAAGATCAAGTATTTGATCGAAAAACAAGTTGTTTTTGTCACATAAATAATATTATTAGTGTATAAAAAGATAATAATTCAATAATTCTGAAAGATCTATCTTCCAACAAGGTTTACGTTGTGAAAGTTCGACCATCGTTTATCGATCAAATGGGAAATTATTCTGATACAAATTACTTTTATACAACAACAAGTACATTTAATTTATATTTTTATATTTTTATTTTTGAATTTTACTTCATGAAAACTAAATGTTCGTAATATAATTATTTTTCAAGATATTTATATTTCTGTTTAGAAACCAGAATAATATAAAATTTGTAATTTGTAATTTTAGAGCCCTCAGTTCCTTCCGGAATCTCATTCCTTAATGTAACATCAACAACGATCTCTCTCCGATGGAGTGAATCTGTGGAAACAGATTTGTTTGGAAGAGCAAATGAATATTATATTTATATGAATAATTCTAGAAAATATAATACACCAAATAATATTTATTTTATCGATAATTTAAAACCGTGCTCGGAATATTGTTTCTCCGTGGAGGCTGTTAACAGAGCTGGGTCATCACTCCGATCAAATACTTCTTGTACATATACAAAAGCTGGTACATATTTTTATAAAAATTTGTATATATAAAAAAATATTTTATTAGTTTTTAATACAATAAAAATAATACCTACTAATTCTAATGTACTCAAACATGATCCACTAATAAAATGGGAATACAACAACTCATACAATTGTTCCATAACATTTATTATAGAATATTATATCAATGAAACTAAACAACAAATGAATCATTCAAAAACAAGTAGTTTTTTTTATTTAAAAATATTATTAATGTATAAATAGATAATAATTCAATAATTCTGAAAGATCTATCTTCCAACAAGGTTTACGTTGTGAAAGTTCGACCATCGTTTATCGATCAAATTGGAAATTATTCTAATATGAGTTACTTTTACACAACAACAAGTAAATATAATTCATATTTTTACTTTTGAATTTTACTTCATGAAAACTTAATTTTCGTAATATAATTATTTTTCAATATATTTATATTTCTGTTTAGAAACTCGAATAATATAAAATTTGTAATTTGTAATTTTAGAGCCCTCAGTTCATTCCGGAATCTCATTCCTTAATGTAACATCAACAACGATCTCTCTTCGATGGAGTGAATCTGTGGAAACAGATTTGTTTGGAAGAGCAAATGAATATTATATTTATATGAATAATTCCAGAAAATATAATACACACAATAATATTTATTTTATCAATAATTTAAAACCGTGCTCGGAATATTGTTTCTCCGTGGAGGCTGTTAACAGAGCTGGGTCATCACTCCGATCAAATACTTCTTGTACATATACAAAAGCTGGTAAGAATTTATACATTTCTAATTTATAACGAAACATAAAATTAGTATTCGATTCAATAAATATAAAAAAGACAAATTCGAACTTATTGACCTATGAACCAGTAATAAAATGGGAATATAAAAACTCATACAATTGTTCAATAACATTCATTGTGGAATATTATAATATTAGAACTGAAGATCAAGTATTTGATCGAAAAACAAGTTGTTTGTGTCACATAAATAATATTATTAATGTATAAATAGATAATAATTCAATAATTCTGAATGATCTATCTTCAAACAAGGTTTACGTTGTGAAAGTTCGACCATCGTTTGTCGATCAAACGGGAAATTATTCTAATATGAGTTACTTTTACACAACAACAAGTAAATATAATTTATATTTATATATATATTTTTAAGTATAAAATTTTAAAACTAAATTTCTATATTTATTTATGTTAAATCAGTTTCTGAAAAAGAAATAAAAAAAACTTTAAATTTGTAACTTTAGAGCCCTCAGTTCCTTCCGGAATCTCATTCTTCAATGTAACATCAACAACAATCTCTCTTCGATGGAATGAATCTGTGGAAACAGATTTGTTTGGAAGAGCAAATAAATATTATATTTATATTAATAATTATAGAAAATATAATACGCCTATTAATACTTATTATATCGATAATTTAAAACCGTGCTCGAAATATTGTTTCTCCGTGGAGGCTGTTAACAGAGATGGATCATCCCTCCGATCAAATACTTCTTGTGCCATTACAAAAGCTGGTACGTAATTTATGCTTTTTAATATATGAATAAACATTAAATTAGAATTAGATTCAATTTAAACTTATTAATATGAATGACTATTAAAATGGGAATATAACAACTGATAATTTCTCTGTATCATGTTTAATTATTTATTAGCTGATGATCGAACAATTTCTGAAATATGTACATTATATGAACCTTACATCTCTTTTAAGAATAGTATTGAGCCTATAGGCTCTTTAGATGGTCCACCAAAACAAAATATGTCTATAAGCCCCTCAATAAGCCTCCGACGGAGACGTCAGCTTTTCACTTCCACGCACGCTTTGGCAATTCAGTGAGAAACGACCAGTCATGGGTAGCGATCCCATGATTTTTCATCCCTTTGGCTGTGTATGTGGACTTTTGACATCCGCAAAACGGCCCTCCATTCGTCTTAATATGATGTTTTGCTAAACTGGTACATCCGATATCCCATTTGTCAGCCATGAATACTTCTGCCTGATTCTGAACGACCTCTAATAGTTTTGAATCTACTTTACCTATGCAATCTAAAGCTCTTTTTAATCTCTCTCCTGGCATTATCACCCTGCCGAATTTCGCCTCGATGTTACACACACTTTCACGTGCTTCCCTTGATACATTATTGTCTTGAGATTCGTTCCTTTGTATGGAATAACCGAAAATTTTCATGAATACTATGCCTCTTATCAGTTCCGGACCTCACTCTCCACAACAATAAATGCTACTGCTTTCCTTGTCTGACATATATCTACTTCTATCTCTATTTTACCCAATACTTCAATTTTCCATCGTTGGCACCTCTCAAATTGATATCGCATTTTTCCAACACCAAATTATTCAAATCTTGATAATAATCCTTACTCATTGTGAGGGATATCTTAAATTTGGTATGATGAAATTGGTTTGTTGAATTTTGTATGTTGAGTTTAGTATTTGGAAATGTGTTTCTACCACCCAGACGGAAAATTGATATTTTGGATGTTCACGATAGATAATATTCGAATATAACTTACATTTTAAAGTACAGCATAAGATATTTAAAAACATTAAACATATTAAATCTTTTCAAATTTTCATATTAAAATTTAAATAAAATAAATAGTTTTAACTAAGTATTGAATTAAATAAATGTTCCTTATTTCAATAAAATATTTTTAAAATAAAATTAATATGTAAATAAAATTGATACTAAAATTACTAAATTTGAACTGTAAACAGAGATGGCATGGAAACAGATCAGACAAAGATTGATGCGATTAGCAAGTTTCAGAATCCTTCATGTGTAAAACATTTGAGAAGCTTTTTAGGTTTAACGAATTATTACAGGAAATTCTTAAAAGTTTATGCAAAGTATTCAAAAGTATTGGAATGACTATGCGGAAAGAATAAAGAAAAAAGCTAATATGGACGGAAGAATGCAACGAAGCTTTTCAAAAATTAAAGGAAAAGATGATCAATACACCAATACTAGCTTACCCAGATTTCGGAAAAGAATTCATATTGGACACAGACGCTAGTTTTGACACCATTGGCGCGGTGCTATCACAGAAAGATATACATGGAAGAGAAAGAGTGATTGCATATGGATCCCACAAAATAAACAAACATGAATTGGGATACTGTATTACGAGAAAAGAACTGCTGGCAATCTACTATTTTACACAGCACTTACATCATTATCTTTACGGCAAGAAATTTCTATTAAGAACGGATCATAAAGCCATTACCTTTATGATGACGACAAAGAACCCAATCACTCCGCAATTTCAAACTTGGATAAATTTTCTAAGTGGGTTGGATATGACAATGGAATACCGGAAAGGTGAAAAACACTCTAATGCCGATGCAATTTTGAGAAATTCCTGTGAAATGTGTGTACAATGCCAAACTATGCATGAGGAAGCTAAGAAGGGTAAAGTTAAAACAAGAATCCTAGCGTTAGACGATGAATCCAAAGGATTCAAATGGCAGA
>MQRK01253230.1:0-12781 GCA_001938485.1 Girardia tigrina | reverse complement strand
TTGAAAATATTTCAATCTTCAAAATAAAATTATTTGGTAATTTGAAAGAGTTTTAACTTCATTCATGAAAATAAACGAAAAGATTGCTATTTAATACAGTGTATAAATTTGTAGATAATCGTAAGTGGTTTTTTGCAAAAATAAATTAGAAAAAATTATTTTTTTTCAAATTTTTTTATGAAATTATATTGTCATCGGAAGCAAGCCTGTATAAAAAAATTCAGCTCAATTGGATGACTGAAAGTGGTCGAAAAATCAATCGCAAGATTTGTTCCAGACAATTAGACAAGAAAGCAAGCTAATAAAAACGTGGTAAAAATAAAAATAAGTTTTAATGATAACCTTTTAGCATTTCTTTCAGATTTTATATATTTGTGATTTTATTTTTATATTTGAAATAATAATAAATAATTAAAATAAAAAATAATTTCATTTAATATAATAAAAATCGTATTTGATTAAATATTTTTCTTAATCTTAAAAAATAATGGAATCTTAATAAGATAATAAAGTATTTAAATAAGTTAAAACGGGTAAATTGCAGAAAAATATGCAAATTTTTTTATTTTTTTATATTAGTACAATGGAAACATAAATAAAAATGGTTCATTGACGAAACAAAATTTGCATATTTCTTATTTTACTGCATTCCTCGTTTCATTAATCAGTGGATATCCATCTTTTGCATAAAGTTTTTATATAAATAAAATATAAATATATAAATATAATATAAACATATAAATATGTAATATAATATCTTTAAACATATATATAATTATTTTTTTAAAAATTTTCTCGCACAATCAAAATCATTTAAATTAACAATCTCGAATTAGAAATCTTTTTATTTAAATAATATTTCAATATATAAAACTTGTCAAAGATTATATATGAATAAATAATTATATATAAAAATAGCAATAATTAATTTATATAATCTATTGTGACAAATAACGGAAAGAAGATAACGAAGGTAAAACAAAATAAATCACGAGAACAAGAATTTGAGTCTAGAAAATATTTATTTCTTATTAAATACTTCTTGTATTTTTTTTAATAATAAATAAATGTTTGAATAACGAACAATGATATTTTGTGTAAAATTGTGTTTTATGAATTTAATACAAATTAATTTAACATTTTTAGTGATTTTTTTGATTAAAAGTTTACAAAATATGGATTTTTAGCTAGGATATTCAATATCAAACGCTAAAGAAATCTTATTTTTAAAATTAAAAAAAATTTAACCATACATAGATAACCTACGTCCCAGAGGCGCCATGTGTCGTAAACATATTGCTGTCTCTTTTTAATAGGTGCGTGAATCTAGCTGTCATTTTCAGTCAACTCATTCGTCAGTGTACCGTGTCGTGGGAAGTTTGTGTATATACGATAAGTACCATAGTTTAGAATTTGCAACTATTTGATGCTCTCTCGAAGCGTACGGTTATCTTTTCTGGACTTAGTCATAGGGTTATATTTCTAAAAAAAGACAAAATTTCGATTTGAAATATATAATGATATACTCGGATATTCAATGGATGCTCTGAACTAGAGTCGCTGTGTAGAACATATTTATCCTTTATAGAGAGTTATCAGGTAGCTGGAGCATCTGCCGCGACTGTGTTATTTGGATGTGTTGTCGCCGCATTTGACACCAATGGGTTATTTTCACCGTTGTTGTGTTTTCTCAAAGTCCTGGCGGAGTATTTGACGTTGAAGATTATATAAATTTTTAAGGTTTTTTTCATGACATCAGAGAAGTTGAATTTACTGAACAGGGTGTCATTGTCATGAAGCCAAGACCCTAAACAACCCATGACAATGGCTCCCAATTATACAGTTCAACTTTTAGGAGCAGCTTTAGCTCAACGGTCGGAAGAAATATGGAGGATAATGTTGATGCTAAGGGTGAGCCTATTGTGACTCCATCTATTGGCTTTTACCACAATTTGAGGGTTGTAATGTAAGATTCTTAAATAGACTTGATACATCAAAAGAAACCATATTACCGAAGGCACAATATACCTTCAAGTATTTCCACAAGTAAATCCAGTGGTTTTAATTTTTGCCACATCAAGATATATTCATCTAAGTGCCTGTTTTCCGTTTCAAAAACTTGTTCTATCTGATGTTGCTTGCATAAATATTGTTAATCCTGTCTCTACTTTGAACATTTTGCATAAAGTAATTGTCCAAAATCTTTTTGTAGCCATTTAATTTGATTATGCTTGTAACAACCTATGGTTGGATTAGACCAGTAGTTTATAAAGTGGACAAAACTGTAACTTTTTTGAATCATAATACTGGGATTCGAAAATTTCCAGTATCAATTTTTTTTAATAATTCACGTATTTAGATATTTCGAAACGCATTTTGACAGAAAGTTAAGTTTACAAGTGTGAGGAATATTGAACATTTTAATTTATTTCTTTTAAATTTTCAAATTAAAAAAAAATAATAAACTATTTTGACGAAACTTAAATTTAACTAACCCCTTATACAGACCATTGGCAGAAATTAGTCAAAAAGGATGTAATGTACTTTGAAGATTAACTATTATTTATTTAAAATAAATTATTTAACAAAAAATTATATTTTTCATTCTTGACCGGGAACTTTAAGGACAACCTAATAAATTAAATTCATACTTTATCGAGACCTTTGCCTTATAGAAAATGTCGGACCGCCTAAAAATGATTTCCTAAAATATAATATTTTTGTGTTAAATTATAAATAATTGGTTTTTAAGTATTGATAAATAAACAAGTTATGTATTTCACACAATGTTATTGTTCTTTAAATTATAATAGGAACTAATATTTCCTTATTGAAGAGCTACTTTAAATCAAAGTTAGCCTACCCTTTGCTTGCTTTCCAATTATATACGTTTCTATCGCTTTGTTGTAACATTGAATCTGGGAATCTGCTCAAAGCACATATCCAATTTCATACAGGTTCAATACCTGTAATACCGCTTCAATATCAAATCAATATTTTCCTTTAATTCTGCAGCCGATGTAATGTCCGCGGAACCCGACTCTGCAGATTTTGTATAATTTAACATAATTTTTAGTTTTCCATCTTTGTAAACAACAATCAGATTCCGTCAAACCAACCTTTGTAATTCCAAGTTGTTCGGCAATCTTCACTGTCTCTTCTTGTAAAATAGGTCAATTTGGTCGCAAAGCCAGCGAAGCTGCGTGGTTGTCACTCCTAAACTCTGTGGCTCGCCGCCTCGATCGATCAGGGAAATTATTATAATCGAATAATGTTCTCTCGAAACAAGAAAAAACTGAAAAATCAAGAGTCAATCCAAATGGAACATGAAAAATAGAGTGAAACTCGATTGTCACTTCATCACTAGCGAATCGGCGACTTGCTGAACAAAAACAGTTCCTTTTCGTTTCGTGGCTCAGAGCCTACAACTCTCCAGATAAAGCGACTTCAATGCAATCATGATGCTGCGTACATTCAAATTCTCCACCATTAGAATACGTCATAATCAATCAATTTTTTAATTTTTTATTCAAAAAGTCGGCAATTATTCAGAAAACTTAATTTTTCTTCACAAGTGTTAATAGAACTCACACATTTGTCAGAACATTTATTACATTCACATTTCTTATCATCTTTATGATGACCAATAGTATTTCTTTCACTTAGATCCATCGCTCAATTTTCAATATCTCTCATTATAATCTGAACTATACTCGAAAAGATTATTTTATTCAAAAATATTTAATTTAAATTTTATTGGCTGAAATAAAATATTTTTCTAGTCATTTTTAAACATTAATTTGATTTTAATTATTTAAAAATTTACAAAAATAAAATCAATAAAATTATTTAAAAGTTTCAATAATAAAAAATTAAAAATTTGAATATTAAATCTAAATTTAAATAAATTAGTTTCAGATTATAAGAAATTAAATATTGATAATCCATCTGGTTAGGAGAGGCACAATCACAAATCGACACACAACATTCAAACATGCAAACACTACACAAAAACATCCACACACCAAATATTCCTCACAACAAGTACTTTAACTTTTCTCGCTTTTCAATTCGCGAGCTCATTCACCTTCGGTCAAACAACGACTCTTTTTAAAATCATAATATTTTTTCTCAACAAAATATTTCCAGATCAATCAATTTACAAAATGTCACAAAACAAATAAACTGAGAGAGAAACAAACGAGAAAACAACTTCCCGGAGCACCCTTATTCTCGAACACAATTTTACTGAACCAACCTCCAAATATAATATTTCGATCACTTGGTGATGATTGAACAGTGCTTTTGAAAACAGCAAGCACTGTCTTGCGACCGCTTTTATACTATTTATCCTTCTAAAACTTGACTTATCTTGAATTTGGTTTTAAAACTTATAATTTTTCTTTCGTTTTATTAAATATATTTTCATTAGAGCAAGTTGGCTTCATGCGAGATTCTGCGTTAACAATAAATAATGAAAATTTCAAAACAGATATTCAAACTTCATACACTTTTTAATAGATTATCTGTTTAAAAAAAGAGACTTACTTTTGTGGATAATTAAGTTTTTGTTCTTCTTAATCTTTGAAAATTGTACCTAATTCAGAGAGTAATTTGTGTTGAAATGTGAAGTGTATGCCGAAAAATATATTTTTTGTACTTTATACAGAAGGTGTACTTTTTAAAATTAAAGTCTTAGATATAAAGTACATGGGATAATGTCATAATTGGAATTTGTACACATTTATCTCTCGTAAATCAATGTAATGTTTTCGGAAAAGCAGGAAAATAAATTCGTTGTCAATCCGAATTGTGGTCGGTAAGAATGAAAACCCTACAATCATGGCCTCAGGTTTACATGACGATTATACATATGTTTTCTTGTATATTGTTTTTATGATTTTCAATAAATATCATTAATTATACATGATAAATATAATTTTTATTAATTTAATAAATTAATCAGTAAATATTTTGTGGTCATCGGTTCTGAAAAAAAGACGGGAAAGTTTTATTCGAGAAAAGAAAGTACAAATTAATGAAATAATAAATATTTATTATTTAACCCCTAACCGGATAGTGGATCATATATGATCGAAAATAAATTTTCATAATTTTATTACCCTAACTGCATAGCCAGCCATTTATGGATCAAACTGTTTGTTTAGATATTCTACATGAAAAAATCATTTTTTTAAAAAAATAAAAAAAATGCATATCTCTTTATTTCTATTTTCCTATACTATATATTTTTTTATTAAAATAAAAAAAATCGAGCATTAAGGGGTCAAAAAATTATTTTAAACAATTAAAAGTATTTTGTTTTAATTTTTATGTTTTTGATAATCTTTTTTGTCGTGTCTTTTCTTTGTAACACCGTCATTATTTCTTCAAAACACGATTTTGTCGCACCGTTAATATTTCTTCTTTTATCTTTTATCCCTCTGAGATTCAGTCGAATATAATGACAACGGTTATTATCATTCTTTATTAATAGATCATCAAATATCGATTTTTTTCGCCTTTACACAGACTCCATTTACGTCTCTTTTGCCACTGACGGTGGAAACGTCTCCTGAGACTCCACATTTCCTTCTTTATGATTTATTGTGTGAATCTTGTCTTCAAATGAAATTATTGAACGTTTTCTTAAATTATAAAAAAAACGTTTAATTTTTTTACACAATTCGACCATAATTACTCCATAATTTATTTGGAATTTCTACATAAAATAAGAAATATTTTTATAATACTCCGTTGTATAAGTTGTACAAAGGATATAAAACAAAAAAAAATATTATCAAATAAATATGAATTAATTGCTTACAAATATATTTAGAAAGGCCATGAGGAGATGGACTCTTCAACTAAAGGTTATGTAAATTATTGTGGATTGAGTCAGAAGGAAGTTCGTTTTTTTGAGACTGCTATTCCTCTTTCTATCGTCTTTTTCTCATATATTTTATTTATATTCATTTTATTTATTTATTTAATTCTAAACACCATTTACTTTTCAATTCTTTGAGATATATCTGGTATGATATTGTTTTCTCAAATCTAAGTAATCTTTTTATTTTTAAGAGCTCTTTATTTTTTTTATTATTTTCCATTTAATTTTTTTTACGAATAATGACTGTTAGAGGTTCTTTTTGGTGAACTGTAAATTTTTGATATTTTAAAATTAAAAATCATAATTATATTTCAGATAAATTAAAAAATAATATTTTACTAATTAAATTGAAAGAACTTTTGAAAGAAATTATATGTAAAAAATTTAAGTTTATAGATAATATTTTTACTAGTTAAAATGAAATAAGTTTTATATAAAGTATAGTGCAATGATAATATTTTATTAATTAAATTGAAAGAACTTTTATAAAAAATTAGGTTTAAAAAATCGCAATTTAAAATAACAGTTTCAGAGTAAAAGAATATTGTAAAGAAAATTTTGATATATCTTGTAACACTTTTTAAAATAAAAATCATAATGCTTATTGAATTTAATTGTCAACGGAAATTCTCAGTAAAAAATAATTTATAATTGAATTTTTACAGGACATGTCCATTAAAATAATTTTAAAGACCTAAATTTATTATCCAAATTAATAAACATTGTAAAAATTAATAAAGAAAAACAAAATAGGATTTATGCAAAATTGAATAAATTAACATATATATTAACATATATATTAATTAACATATATATATATATATATACATCGATATTATTATTTATATTTAGAATTTCAAAATCTAGTTTATGTAACTGAAATATTGTTCCTCATAAATTTGTTTGAATAATGAAAGTTGTATTAGAAAAGTTTGCAAATTATGACTTTGAATTTTAATCACGAACCCAATAATGACGATGTTATTATTTTTTTATCACACGCGGGTTGGAACTTACATCGTCCGAAAGAAACGTACGAAGTAATTCAAAATTACTTTAGAAAATTGAATTTTTTTTTAACGTGTCACTGTTCAATTTCCACAAAGAATTTTCAGATTAGTATTTGCTCGCGGTCTGATGCCATCCAATTTGGACTTGACCAATGGAAATAGATTTTCATAATAAAACCTTTATAGTGAAACCTTCTTTCCATGTGCGAGAGGTTGTGTTAAAAACGCCTCAGAAGTAATCCGAGAAGTAAAAAGAAAGTATAAAATACTTCATTTTGTACGTTTGAAAACTTTAATACTTCTCAGATATTTATTTTGCTGATCAAAACATTTTTTTCATACTTATAGGAAAAGACTTCTTTCCATGATCGGGAAGCTATAGATCACATCTCATAACTTTCTTTTCATATAAGGGAACTTTGAAAAAAATTTAGAGTTGGTATTTGAATAATATATACAAGTTGATTGATTTATTGGAGAAGTTACCTTCTTTCTGTGTTCGGGACACTTCGAATGACGAGAACTAACTTCTTTAAATGTATACAAGTTCTAAGATGTCCTTCTGATGCCCTCTTTTCAAGAAAGCCATCTTTTATTTGGTTTATATTATATTTATTTACAAGTTATATGGAAGTATATTTACATTCTTTTGTCTTTTTTAATTTTTTTATATACTTTTATACATTCACAATTCCCACCTTGTCTAAAAATAAGTGTTGACGTTGGCCGGTGCATATCCATATTTTATGGACGTATGCAAGTTGAGTCCAGCTTCTTCCAAAAACAAGCACTGATTTAGGCCTAACTTTCAATCTTTTACGGATGAATCCAGCAGACTTAAAGACCAGAAAAAGTCCTACATTTGAAATAGAAATTCCAGATTCAACCAGAAGATTTTTAACCCTCTTCTACGTAATTGAATTGTCCTCGGTGACAATTTGTCTTACACTTTTGCTAAAAAAAAGGTAACATATCCAGGTGACTTTCCAGGTTTTTTATACAGATTACTGTATAATAAATTTTCCGTTCAAAGGACGATGTTCTATCCCAAACCCTATAGATAGGGACACGTGCTAGTCTGGTAGCCCTGGCGATGCTTTGGGTATCCTCACCATGATCAAATAAACGAAAGATGTTATCAAATATTGCAACCGAAACATTTTTCTTGTTTTTCTTGATTGGACTTGAGTCCCCTTGTGCTCTTCATTCTTGTTATTTTCATCCATGGATTTTATAATTGATTATGTTTATTTCTGAAATCTTTATCTATATTTTTGAAATGCCTTTAATAAAATTAGCTTTTTTGTGAACTTTAAATAGTTGAGATGCAGGAACTTATTAATTTGAAAGATATTTGAAAAATAGTGGTACGTATTTAAAAGAAAACTGGAAACTTTTGTGTCACTTTTTTAGCAATTATTTTTTATACAACCTATCATTTATTCTTAAATCAAAGGATGTAAAAAATCAAGTACTGTTAATGATTATTTCAACAATTATTCGTGACATTATTTCTAGAAAATCATAATCCAAATGACGCAGAAATATTCTTATTCTTAACGTTTTCACAATCTTCTTCATATAACCATTTTTCTACAAATAATTTGTTTGTCAGCTACTGCAAAAGAGGGTCAATTGATCGCATACAAATTGGTCGGTTCGAATTCGCTGGTTAAAATTGACCGGGCTGTCAATTGATCAGGTGAAAATCGGTATAAACATATATTGATCAACATATTATAATAAAAACAAAAGCTTTACACCAACACATAAACATATAATGACAAACAAATAAACATATTTCCAAACATATGATTTAATATAAATCGATTTAATATGATCAACATATTATTAGCGACGATTGACTAACTCAGTGATACCTGTAATGCCCTGCAGGTACTTGGCTTTCTGCTTCTGCATGTCGGCCATGATGCCCTTCAAGAAGGTCTATGTTTTTAACACTGGTCCATTGTAACACTGAAATAGAGACTAATTCATAATGAAATCCCTCGGTGATATTTTTGGTTCGGGTTATACCACTACTACCAACTGCATTTTTATTCCATATTTCAACAGTAAATAACAGTGAGGTATAATTATCACCGCGGCCTCATAAACGTATGTCTCTAACATATCAATTCTCGCCCGATCAATTGACAGCCCAGTCAATTTTAACCAGGGGATTTGAACCGATCAATTTGTATGCGATCAATAGACGCCCAACCGTAAAAGAGGAGCGTTACTTCATTCTAACAAGAGAAGAGATATAGCTTGGAAGAATAACCGAGAAGAATAAGAAAGAATGAAATTTTTCTTTCATTAAAAATTTAATTAATGATGAGATGATGTACTTTGAAACAGATGTGTGAATACTTTCAATTGTGTTGAAACTCGACTGTAATCTAAAAATATATATGATAAGTCTAAAATAAATTATTAAAATCTAATAAGGCATAAAATAATTTGCCAATGTCGAGAGAATTAAGCACTGATGATCCACAAATTGTGGAGGGAGAGTTTCGTTTTTGTTACGGGAAAAATTTCTCAAACTAAGGAAATATATTCATAAGAAATTTACTTTTGAACGAGCTGAAGCATAATGAAAAGATTTCCAAATTGAAATTAATAAAATAAAATACAAAATTATTATTATTTCAATAAATATTTTTTTAATTAATAAAATATAATAATTAATTGTAAAAAATAAATTTGAAAATGTTTTATGACTGTTTTTAAATAAATTAAATCTTTTGCAAAACGTTTAGAAGAATAAATATAATGAAAATATCCTATGAGTTGAAAAATGTTTAAGGGTCCATAGTTGTGCATATAACTTTTCAACTATCACTGAACATATTCGAATTTATTTCAATGAAACTGTATTTTAATCGCATTGAAAAATAAATTAATCATTGCTTAAGTCCCAGGCTGGAGTGTCAAATATGTTTAAGCTTGAGGAACGTTTTTTTGGCTTTGAGCACCCCGATTACTGATCATAAGTTTTGGCTCGATAAAAAACTCGTTCTACGTATCCTTAACTTATCTCTCACCCCTTGCAATCAACAATTAATGGCAAGCGATGAAGACGTTCCGTTTTCTTGACCTACTTAGACTGAAGGTTAAGTAAGCGATCTCAATATTCATATGTTATTGTGTTATCTATTTAGTTCACCAGATCTGTTAGAGGTTTCCCACTCGGTTCTACTTTAGTTATTTATTAAGAACTAACTATTTATGAAGGAGCCCGAAGACGCCGTTGCACAAATTCACTGATTAAATAACTTTCTGCAAGAAAATTTAATGCCACGGCACATCGATGAAGTGGATGACAGATATTCTAATATTTTAAATACAATTTCTAATACGAGCACTTTCATGGTCTCCCTCAAAAGTAGACCGGTTCTGAAGAGATCATTTTAAATACCAGACTACCCATAGTTCATTTGGGCTCTTTATAATAGACAAAAACTCGTTTTGATTGCAAAACTTTATTAAAATGACCGTTGACAACAACGTACATTTTAGCATTATATTAATCATGCTTATAAGGATAGGTCAATATCCGCCATCAAACCCGAGTAGGGAGGAGATATAAGAAGATATTGATATTGAAATTAAAAGAATTATTAAATAAATCTTTTTTTCTACAGAATTAAATGCTTTGATATGAATAGTCGCAGGATAAAATGCCGTGGTATTAAATGTCGCAGCTATTAAATGTCGGTGATTAAGTAACCTTACACCGACACTCGAAAGTATGATTTAGCTTACCTGCCTCAGTGGAAGTATGCTGTGAAACTGTTTCCAACCAAATTCAGGAAATTGAAAAGTCAAAAAAAGTGGACAAATAAGTGTCACATGAAGGAAACAAATATTAAAAAAAAGTCATTTTGAGAAAAACTGTGAATGCCTCGCCGATTTTCAAAATAATACCCGTCTATTAAACGTATTATGATGAGAGTGACTTATTTAAGAAAACCGACGATATTTTGTACAATTATTGCATCAAAGTGAAGCATCAAACATTTTTTAAATTAAAATTTCATCAATAAAAAGGTCGTGGTAACCACGGAAGGAGTGATTCAAAAGAAATACATAAATCCTGTCGAAACTGTATCAGCAGAGAAATACTATCACCAAAGTGACGAAAGACATAAAAAATTACGACTCAGTATCCAGCATTGGTCCACAGGAAATGCAACATTTTTACAATAACTCTTGATCTTATGTCTCTCGAATGACCCTAAAATACTGAATGGAGGGAGCTTTGAATCTCGACTTCAAACACAATAACTCTCTGATTACCCGCCAACCGATAACCGTTTTTGTAAGTATTTGAACAATTTTTATATTAAAAAAAATTGAAAATATTTTGGCAGTTAAAGTAATTTTAACGAATAAATAACCCAGAATTAAAGTTACTTAAATAAATAAACTTGTCTCCCATACATTGATTCTAATGGTATTTTTAAGTTAAGTTTAAAGCTGTTTTTAAGAAACTCTTAACACTAGATTTACGATGGTTGATTATATACCTATTTTTACTGAAGTGAGCTAATTTGACTCATACTACAAGCGATCTCATAACCGTAGAAATATGTAAACCACATTCAAATATGCGAAATGAGGGAATTTGAAGAGTGGTATTAACCTATATTTCATTACGCAACTAAAAACCATCATATGTATTAAAAAATAATATTTCAGTTTTATAGCAATATAATTTTAAATGAGTCAAATTAGCTCAGTCCGTAAATCTAGTGTTAAAAATCACTATTATTTATTAATCAACCAATAAACATATTATTGAGTCTTGTGAATGCTAATTTCCTATTTTTGAAAAATTATTTTGTTACAGTTTTTTAAAAAATCGATTATTGTACATGTTTTGGAAATTCTTTTTCCGTCATCAGCTATTACATTTGTTAGTTATAATGTTACTTTTAAAAAAGTTAGTCGAAAATTGATAATTTATTTTTTTTACTTATCTTAATTTAAGATATTATTGGATAAAAATGACAAAATCTTTTACAAATTAAAAATTTTAATTCAAGATTTGAAACGGCATTACTTTGTTCAATTTTAATGTTTATTAATGAGTTGTAGTGTATTATTAATAATGATTCACAAAAAAACATGTCCATTAATCAATTTCTTAAAAAAGGTTTATCAAAATTATTTTTGATATATATATATATATATATAAACTAAAACTTTTTTGAAACTTAAATCATTTCTGACAATAGATCTGTTCTGTAGTGCTCCATAGGAAATTCCCTAATTCGCAAGCTCTGTGGTTACTCCATCATTTTCTGTCAAAGCATCACTATAGCGATGAATGAAGTATTCTATTTTATTAAAATAACTGATTAAAATAATAAGGATACTTAGTTTTTTGACATTCTTACTTTCAATTGCTAAGAATGTTTAAAGCAGCGTTTAAGAAAGTTAGTAAAGTAATAGGAGGTCATCTAGTTCGATTGTTCTTGGTCGTCGGTTATATGATTGGAGGGGGTTCCCTTTTTGTATACTTAGAGCTGGATAATGAAATATTGGCCTGTTCAACATCATTCGACAAATACAGTGAAGCAAAATACGATTCATTGAAGAGAATACTGAGTTTCAGTATGAATATTAATGATATAAACAGTACTTCTACTTCTATTGATGACCAGTTACAAGCTTTTGCTGTTTTGGTTTATCAATTAAATACAGATCCGTCCAAAGATTGTACTACGATTGGCATGCCCGGAAACTTACCCCGATGGACTCTCATCAACTCAATTTTCTTTTGCTCAACAATAATGACTACAATCGGTATTTATACTTATTTTTTCGTTTTAAACAGCCATATATAATACTAGTGAAGTTAGGCTTATTA
>MQRK01253229.1:347-11301 GCA_001938485.1 Girardia tigrina | reverse complement strand
AGCACTCCGTCCCCGTAGGAGGCCTATCGGGGGGCAGCTAGCACTCTTTAGTTTGGGTGGACCCTCTAAAGAGCCTAGTGGCTCAATACCATTCGAAAGAGATGGGAGGCCCACATAATACATATATTAAATTCAAGTAAAACCTATAGTTTACATTTCGAATGGTTGTCTTCAAACTAAATGATATCCGGAGGAAAGTCGGCACTAAATGTTCAGAATGATTGCCTGGCTTGGTTTCGTTCGCTTCTCCGAAATTTGTGGTCAAATTTGTTTGCCAATTTACAATCGAAATTTCTTCTTAGAACGTATTGCAAAGTGTGCCCCTTGAAAATTCGGTTCTTGTAGCTACTTGTCAAAATTTATTATCAAACGTATTCAAGATAATCGTCTCGTAAACTGTCTTTTCTAAAATTTGTTCTCAAAATGTTGTTATTTTTTAATTGTTCTGAGTTGTGTTGGTTAGATCGGTGTATATATAATGTCGTTCTTTCTAGATGCAGTGTGTTGGGGTAATATAAACATGAACTCTTTTGTTGTTGATGATTTTGTTGATGATTATAAATACGAACTTTTTTATTTTATTTTATTTTGAATTTTGTGAATTTTTTCTTTAATTTTATTTTGTGAATTTCGTATTTTGTCTGTGATGCGTGCCTTGTTTTTATTATTATTTATATACATTATTTATTAAAATAAAACTTTAATTTATATATTTATTTATTTTATTAAAATTATTATTGTTATTATTTTCTTCATCACGCACTATGTTACGTGCGTCTCCATTGTGCGTGGCCACTTGTGTTTAGTCAGGCCGCGCGTGTCTTCTGCCACGCATTCTTTGCGTTCAAACCGCGCATTCTTTCAAGCGCTACAATTTTTGAGCCACGCATTTTCATATTGTTATTTTTCTTTCTCACGCGTGTTTATTTGAAAACCTTGCGCATTCGTTACGCTGTGATCATTTTTAGTTTTGTTCAACCTTGGTGATTCCATTTTCATCGTGTGATTCCATTTTCATCGTGCGAAGCCACGCAAATCAATAGAATCTATAAAAACACTAGTTTAAATCGACTCAAGTGCACAAATTTATTCCTTTTGCAGGTAACATTATTTCTTTTAAGAAAGGCACAAATTTATTCCTTTTGCAGTCTATTTGGCGAGAATATCCTTTTACAGTCTATTTGGCGAGAACCTGACGACAACTTCATTTCCTTGAACAATTGTGCGAATTTATTGACGAGATTCTGATTGCGTGGAACCCAACGAATATTTCTAACGGAGACGAGATTCTGCTTGCGTGAATCTAACGGATATTTCTTTGCGGAAACGAGGTTATATTGAAATCTTTAAAATAATTTTTCTTAAAATCAAATATTTAAAATCTATCATTTTCTTAATATATTAAATTAATAATTTTTATCTACAACCCCTAAATTCTTGGTAACTGGAGAACGGTGTTTCCCAGTTCCATAACTTGTCTCACAATACACACAGGGATATTTTTATATCTTTTGCTTTTAATAAGTGTAATTGTAAAGATTTTATAAATATTTAAATAAATATTTTAACAAGTCTCGCGTTATTGATTATTCATTTATTGATTATTTATTCATTGATTATAAATTTTCAAAGTCGATTTTCATCCATTGAATTATAAATTTTAATTTATAAAAACTCGATTACCAGGAGATTTATCTTTCGCCTTTGTTACGACGTTTGGGGAATATAAAATTGACCCTTGTGCGTAACAAGTGTGTAATGTCGTCGTGGTCGTTCCTGATTGGTCTCTAATGACGATCCTTCGTTTCAATTTGCTGAAGCGTGTTATGTGTTCATGTGTCTGAAGTAAGCTTCTGATTTTTTGTATTAACTCTATGAGTGCGTTTTTTCAGGTTGCTATCGTCAATAAAAAATAGCATGAAAACAGGTTTCAGTGTAAATCAAATTATTTTAAAATATTTTCATTTTTTCACATGCACAAATTTTAGACTCAATATTTTTTTCCTTTAAAGATTCTTTTCCCATTTAATAATATTAGCTTCCTTTTTAACAATCTTTATAACTTACTGAAATTAATTTGTTAAACTGTATTATCTCTGCTTGTAGGGTCTTTTAATACTTTCAAAATTGATTGTTAAACATAAAAAATTGTTATTTTAAGGAAAATTGTTGCAGAAATTAGAAAAAAAGCTTAACTTAAAATTATGTTTTACGAAAAATATTCTTATAACAAATATTAATCATTAAAAATGATTTACTATTTTTAGTTTTAGAAATATAAAAAAATCCAAAACAGTTTTACAATACGACAATTAAATTTGAATTAAAATTAACTTTTAAAAAATAAAAAATTACTTTGAAAAATGGTTTTTTTATTTTTTAATTCTATCTTAAATAAACTTATTTAAAAAATTAAATCAATTTCAAAAAAATTAAAATGACAATTTGTTTTACTTAGACAAATATTCAAGTTATCGATTTAAATTAGTATTACTTTTTGAATTAATTTAGCATTATATTATAATGAGCAACCAAGAAGCAATTGGTCTTGGGGAAATCAAAAATGTATCAGACGCATTTAAATTATTCAAAAACAAAGATTTTGAGAATGCACTTATTTCTCTAAGAAAAGCCGCCAAAAATGAAGATTTAAAGGTGGAATTTTAATTATTATAAGAATAATTGTTAATTGTATTAACTATCTTAGGGAAAGTCTGGCAAATCAAATCCCGATCTTTCGAAATACAAGCGCATTAAAGATGAATTTAAAGCTAATTTGCAGTTTATTGGCAATAAATTGAAAAATTATTTAGAAACAATTGAGAAATACGAAACCAATCACATCATTCTTTTGTACAATTATGCGCTAATCTTGCACATTCTCCAGCAACATTCCCAGTGTTCAAAAGCATTGGAAAAACTTGATAAAAATGTGACAGTGATGAACGAGTACACGACCAGTCAGTTCATGTGGCTCCGACTGGAGAATTACATTAACATTCAATCACCAGCCTTAGCGTTAGATTTAATTCGTAAGAAATTTTAATTTTCATAGAATCACTGGTATTCATATTCATAGAATTTTAGTAATTGATTTGTACCCATACTTGATTTATGAATTTGTATTTAAATGCTAAAAAATAATTTTATAATTGCTATTGAATAAATTGCAAACGATATAAAAATTATCCATCTCGCTAAATATTCTTTGCAATAAAAAATAATAAAAAAAATTCAATAAAATCATTATTGCTGTTTATATGATGCAACAAAAAAATATTATTATTTGCAATAATAATTTAAAATTTGCCATAAATATTTATTTTTGCTAGAAATTTAATAATTGCTATAAAAATTTGTTTTACTTGTTTTATTCTTCAAAATTGATGGTATGGAAGTGGAATTGCATCGATTGGAATCATCGCATAATCATGATCAAATTTCCTCAAAATATGTAGAATAGTTTAATGATAAAATTGAAAAGGAAATTGAGAAAATATTGAACAACGATCATCTTACGAAAACCACCAAAATAATAGAAATATTAACTAAAGTAAGACATAAAGTGTATAAGATCACCACACAATTTATCATCTTCACACTCAATGCAATCAACTTAAATTAAGCCTTCTCATCAAACCCAAAACAATCTGAAATCTCATCGATGCAATTTGACTGAAATGTCTGACCAAATGGAAATCTGAGAGAACGTTGTGTTCTGTCAACTGTACTCTCAAATGTGTTATTATACTGAGTGTCACCAGTCTCAAACCTGGTACAGTTTTAAAAATAATCTATTTTAAAATTATTGTTTTAAAAACTTTTACTGATTATTTCTATATTAAAATATATCGACTTTATTTAATGCATGCTTTTTAAAATTGTAAACTGTTTTTTTGTTTTAAATAATTATTTAATTTTTGCTAAAATTTTCAATTAAAAAATTATAAATTATTTGGCGAATTGGAAATTTTAACTAAGTCCTCATAAAATTAAAAATAGTAAATATAATAATAGGAATTTTTTATTTCTAATTTAAATTTTATCTCGAAATAAGCCTCCCCAACTGTTACGAATAACTGTGTATTAAAAATAATACTCAGCATTTGCGATCAGGATAGTGAATAATAGATTCTGTATCAGCTAGAAACCATTTGACAAAACAAAATTTTATGATCCTCTCACACGGCTTCATACAAGAGAGCGAGCTTTCAATGCACGGGCACGCTTCGGCTCTCCTCTGAGAAATGACGAGTCATGTTCCTTCGTTTTGTGATTCTAAGACTTTTGGCTGTATAAACACACTTAGTGCAATGGGGAAATGGATAGTGAAACACTCCCATATCTGTTATATTATCAAGCCGAAAACTCATAACCACACTAGGGATTACTTCTGCACAGTCCTCATCAGTTACACCGACAGACACTGGTACGTCTCTGTTTCTGCTCTTTGTAATGCTTGGGTGTTCGTAGTACCATTACCTTGGATTCGATGATCAATTAATTAATGATGTTGTAGCCATCCATCAATTTTGTAACATATGAATGAACTACTACCTCTCTGTGTTGTCAGCGCTGTGACTAGATATGCATTTTTAATGTGTCTTGTGAGTTCCTTCTGCACAGCGAATTCTTTAAAACAAGAAGGGAATGTGTAAGCTACTCGTGTGATTCGCGGCTGAAGCAATTTCGGTTACTCTTGAAATAAACTTTTTATCTCTAATTTTCACTATTCAAGAAAATTTATTTACTTGGTTGTTATAGTTTTATTGTTTTTATCTCTATTTTTTGTTTTTTCAATATTTTAAAAATTATATTAGGTTGGGGAAAAAGAAATCCATTATTTTTGCGTGAAATTCAATACTTTATTTAACATGTTTCGGATTGTCCTCTTGGAGTTAAATATGCACCGTTTTGTTGTATAATTAGTTGCCATTTTGAAGGTAGCTTCATAATGCCACTCTCTAGTAGAAGTCTTGGTCCTTATTGCGAAAAGTGTAGTAATCGATTTTCACAATCTTCTATTGATCCCAATTTCTTATCACTCAAAAAATTTTGCAATACGAGAAAAAGGTGGTAATCACTTGGTGCCAGGTCCGGACTATACTTCCCCACCAAGCTCCCTGAGTTTCTGGCGAGTCACTATAGACGTATGTGGTCTGGCGTTGTCGTGATGGAACACAACACCTCTTCTGTTGGCCAATTTTGGTCATTTCTCATCAATTACTATCTTCAAACGGTCCAGTTGTTGACAGTACAGATCTGAATTTAGTGTTTGGTCATATGAAAGCAACTCATAATAAATGATGCCTTTCCAGTCCCACCAAATACACAGTAGAACCTTCCTGACTGTTAGTCCAAGTTTGGCGACCGTTTGAGGTGCTTCACTGTGCTTTGACCACGATCGTTTTCGTACAATATTGTCGTATGTGACCCATTTCTCATCCCCAGTAACCATCCGTTTAAGAAATGGGTCGATTTCAATTCGTTTGGCCAAGGCTTCGCAGATGGAAATTCGATCCATCATGTTTTTTGGTGTTAATTGGTGTGGAACCCAAACATCAATTTTCTTTTTGAATCCTGCTTTGCCCAAATGGTTAAAGTTTAGACATCATTTCGCGAATTTGGATGAAATTAAAACAGCAGTCAGTGCGTGGATTGCGGAGACACCGCGTATTTTCTTCGATAATTGTATTAGGAAGTTGACACAGAGATGGGAAAAGTATGTGAAACTGAATGGTGATTATATTGAAAAGTTCGATAGCGATTCTGATAAGGATTGATCAATTTTGTTAACTGGAATAAACTTTTTGAATTTGTTGTTACTTTTAGGACACCCCTCGTACTCCCACCACCCACGGATATTATCGCTAGTAAAAGGATTACTTTCCACAGTAAGACGGAAACTTCAGAGGAGTACGAGACAATCAAACAAATCTAGAGGGGAGAAATACAGATGGGGAAAAAGATCAGTGAGAGAAAGAAGCAATCAATCTCGGAATGCCTTAGGGTGGACATAGAGTGGCTATTTGAGGATGATGCGGTCTATGGAGATTTCATTAACCGCATTATTCATAGAGACCCTACTGTATCGAGGGAAACATACATAAACTCCTTAATTCGATCAGGAAGACTCAATAGAGTAAGAACAACTGTGCCACAGCTGATAAACGAGAGAGAAAAACGTCACCAATGTCCAGTAGAAAGATGCTGCAAGGAGTTTGCCGAAAAGAAGGACCTAAAAGGACACACCGAAAAGGACCATGTGTTGTCCACTTCCGCTAATCCTGATCAGCCCAACGAGACACAACAACAACAATTACCATTTCCATTTACACTATGTAAAAATGTCATACAAAATGAAGGGGTAGCTGACAAGGCACCTCTACCGGTTTCATAAATTGGAGGAGACAGCAGAAATTGGAGAAACGACAATAGCACCGGGCAAACCAGTTCAACAAATAACATAGAAGAAAGAGTCGTAGAAAACTTCAACATTCCAGGTAATCAGATTCAATCTGTGAGGGACTGCCGACTGTCTCAACGGCGGTGCAGGAAACGATATTTACTGAAGAAACACATCTGACATTTATGATTGCAAATTTAACTGCAAGGGGAGAGTTCAGATGTCCCTTTCGCCACTGTACGAAGTCCACGAATACGGCCAAAGGTATGCAGAACAATGGTTATACAACCCACGGGTGGTCGTTTCTCACAGGGAAGTCGAAAAGATCTCGGAGACTGAAACTATCCAACCCCGTAGGATGCATATCGGGGGGCTGGTAGTGATTTTTTAGTTTGGGTGGACCCTCTAAAGAGCCTTGAGGCTCAATACCATTCGAAAGAGATGCGGGGTCCACATTTTTCTCTCCACACTATTCTCTCAGAATATCATTTGCTCAGTCGTTTCATTTGAATAGCATCGATTGGATTCCAGATAAGCATTATGAAGACTAAAATTTAGTCAATTGATTTTGAGAAGTTTCGTTTCGGAGATTGACTTTTGTTTGGTTTTTGATTGTTATTATTATTAAACTTCTCTGTCACCTTGTAAAGTACGAAATGATATGGACGACATATTGCTTTTCGGGTGGCATTTAATTGCTGTTTAGATAAGGAAATTTTAATTGATCATAATTAATGTCTTCATTTAATTTTAAAATGAAACAAATTAATTAATTTTCGGTCAACCTTAAGGCAAATTACTTTTTTTATTTTTAGTCTCATGAATTTTCTTAATTAAAATGGAAAATGACTAATGATGAGAATAAAAAATTTTAAACACGAAATTTTTTTATTTCCTGTATACAGTTTTTATTTTCCATAACTATTAATAAATCAAATTTTTAATAAGATATTGATAAAAAATTTAAAAGAAATTTTTTTCTTAGTGGTAAGAAATAAATACTTAATGTATTTTTAAAATGTTTCTTTTTTGTGATTTAGGAAGCGAACTCAGTAAAGACGAATGTAAAAATATGGATGATTTCTCTAAAACTGAATTTGACATTTATCAATTGCGATTTAATCTGCAGTTAAATAATGTGACTGAAAGTACTAAGATTTTAGATAGATGCAAAAGAGATAATTTATCGATTCCATTACAATTTTATGAAGCAAATTCTTTTTATTTTAATCAAAAGCTAATCAATGCAATGCAAAGTTTAACATCGATTTCTTTGGTCAATGACAATGTCTATGAAAAAGACATTGCCTTTTATTGGAATGATCTCGGATGTATTTATTTTCATTTAGAGAAATACAATGTTGGAACAATGTATCTTAATCGCTCTTTAATCTTTACTGATTATAATAAAAAAAATAAATCGAGCGTAATGCCTAATGTTCAGGTATATAATAATTTTCTTTGAACTATTTTTATCGATTATTTAATAGCAAGAAATCAATTTTAATCGGTATTATTCTATTATCTATAATCTCGGTGTTGAGCTATTATTTGCCAATAAACCCGTTGATGCTTTTGATCTTCTTCTGGATGTTGTTAATGCACATCCTAAAAATCCTCGTTTGTGGCTACGACTAGCCGAATGTTGTATTAAAGCCTATAAGTAAGCTCTTTAATTTTGTTCTAGATAAATAATTTTCGTCAAAAATACATTTGCATTTATATACTAAAGCGCTATGTAATAAATAAATCTTAATATACATTCAGTAAAGTTAAACAAAATGTTATTCTGTATGGTCATAAACTTTGGTCACCTGACTAAACATCACTGGGACAAATTATCACAATAAATAAAAAAAATAAATGGCGAAAAAATAGGCTCTCCTGTTAGGGTTAGAGGTAAGGTTAGAATTATAGCTAGGACTTAGATTAGAGTTAGGGACACGGTAAGGGTTAACATTAAGTTAGGGATTGTAATAATTTTATTTAGTAGTACATGGATATTGTGATGTCTTGTCTTAGTGAAGTTCATTCCTAGAGGTTCATTTAATATATCTATAATTCAATATAAGATTTCAAACTAAATTGTCCCTTCCCAAAAATCACAATCATAAAATCCACCCAAACCCTATAGTCAATCCCAAATACATCACCAGAATTTGCCGCTCTGGGGACGCGAGTCAGCTGGTGGAGAGTCAGTTGTACTTTTAATTGGCATGAATGTACGGAACATAAAAAAGGCAGTTATCAACCCTATAATTATAATCGGTGAACCAACTTGTGAACGTTCAAATATAAAATTGAGAATGAAACATAAAGTGAATCCGTCGAAGCAACTAATCGATCTCATCTAATATATAGCTATCTAATGAAATATCCAATGTGATTATAATGTAAAGTGAAACTGTCGTGCTTCTTGACACCATTGATTATAGTCAACAAAGATTTGACACCTGTAATCCATATTTTTGTAATGTGACATTAAAATGATCACAAAATGAACATCAATATTGCATGTATAAAATATAAATTGAAAAGTCAAAAATGAATGATTAATTAAGAAATCGGTTAAACATATTGCTTATCGATAATAATTTTATACAATCTATTGTTTACCTCTAATATTGTCCAAGGAATCCATAGATTACGTATTTAAAAACATTATAATCGAAAATTTCTATTCTCATAACACGTTGACACTTATCCGTTTTTCATAATTAAAACCCTTGATGCTATTATTACCACAGAACAATCCTAGGAAATATAATTTCACTAAGTATGAAATGTATAGATTTTTTAAGTAATGAATTTTATTCGATATTTTGATTAATTAATGGGAGAAATAATAATAAAAAAATAATAACACTCTTTTAAATGTTTATTTATGGAAAACATGTCTCGCTTTTATGTCATCTTCAGTTATGCGTTTTAATAAAATGGGTTAGGGTGTAAGGTTAGTGTGAGTGTGCGACTCATCTAGTACCGAGATAATGACTTGTCTTTTCAATTTACAAGTCTTCATACTTGAGACAATTGAATTAACAAATTAGATTTACTTTAATATCAAGTTTGATTTTCTAGACATTTTTTAAAACGATGAATAGTGTAATAAATAATTTTATATGTAGTAATAATAATTTCAATAATCATATTTATAATACTAGTAATGTTAATAATAATATTAATTATCAAAATAATATTTGTAGTGTAAATAGTAGTCATATTATAATAAATTCAAGAGTATATAGATAATAGAACACAGAATGAATATTGTATTGAGGAGACAATGGAATTTGTTATGGATGCGGAAGGTAAAATAGACAATGAGATTTGTAATGGAAGACCCACTATGTTGACAGTTATAGGGGGTATCAAAATGAATTGTTTATTGGACACCGGGGCCCTTATTAATGTAATAGATGAAGATTATTAAACAATTACAAGTACCGATGAGCAAGCACACTGTAACACCAGTTTTATGTGCAAATGACATTGGGTTAGGACATGAGTGGTACATGTCAAATTAAAGTAAAATTTCAAACTATAACATTATATCCAGTCTTTTATATTGCGAAAACAGTTTTTCCATCTATAATCTTCGGAATTGAATTAATTCGATCTTTAAGTCTCGATTTAGTATCAAAAATATAAAACAAGAATCATTTACACCTAATATAGTGTGTGCGGAAATATGTGCTTTAGATCCATATATCGATAAACTTATTTACACGGACAAAGACAGATTTTTGAAAACCAAAGAAACATTAAATCTACGTGATGGTACAAATTTATATAGATGTATAGATAAGTACAAGAACATTTGTATGGCTGGAAAATGGCATATCGGGGAAACTACATTAACCAGACATGAAATAAACACATCTAGTGAGCCAATTTTACAGAAGCCTCTTAGACAGCCGACACATTTGGAACATCACATCGAAAAAGTAATATTGAATTTAGAAAGACATGAATAATAGAAAAATGTTCTTCCCTTGGAATACACCAATGGTTTGTGTGTGGAAAAAGGAGAAAAAAGAAATCCGTATGGGTGTAGATTTTCGGCTTCTAAATCAAAGTAACTGAGACCAGCTTATCCTATTCCAAATGTTGATGAGATGTTGGATTCTTTAATTGGAATGACGTGGTTTAGTTCCATAGATCTGGGTAATGCATATTACCAGGTCGAGTTGGAAAAATCTTCAAAGATGAAAACGGCTTTTTCTACAAGGACCGGACAATTTTGTTTTACAAGAATGCCATTCGGCATAGCAGTATTTCAAGAGTATAGGTAGTGCCACAGTGGCTTCAATTATATCAAAAATTCATAGGTACCTCTCAAATAAATCAAAAACGATTTGTGGATTGCAAGCTATTCTGGTTTATAAATTTAATTGTCACAGGTGTAAAAACGTGTACATTGAAGAGAGTAAGCCGTTTACTCGCGATAATATCCATGGGATGTGGGAGTCCAATATCCAGGATGTCCATACGGATCTTTTCAATTTTGTGTTTCTTCCTAACAATGCGCGTGCATAGGTTATGAAG
>MQRK01253223.1:7703-26128 GCA_001938485.1 Girardia tigrina | reverse complement strand
ATATCATTCTTAATTAAAAACTTAACGCTCAAACATCAGTGTTTCTTGAGACAAATAAAATTAATACCGCTGCAAGACGAGTATGGAAAATTCTGAAGGAAATTTGTTAAACTTAGAAAATAAGGATTCCAAATATAAACAATTAACCAAAGAACAATGTCAAGGTATATTAGAAAAATTATTACAGCATTTGAAGGAGAATAAGCTAAAACACGGTGCAATCAATGAAGTTGCAACTGCGTTTCGAGTTTCCAGACTAACCGTTAGTAGAATTTGGCATGCAGCCCAAACTCAATACAGAGAAGTTAAAATATGTGCCGATGTTTCTTCAAAAAAGAAAGAAAGATACGGAAGAAAACCTAAAGACTATTCAAACAATTTAGCACAAATAAAGAATACGCCATTAAATCGGCGAGGAACGCTTCGCAGTCTTTCCTTCGCAATTGGTATTCCAAAATCAACTTTGTTTGATATATTAAGTATATCAAGAGAATATCTTCTACATATAATTTACTTGTATAATATACTTGTCATGTAAATTTTTGATTTATTTTATTTTTTCGCAAATGTATACCATACCGGACAACAAAAATCGCTAAAATGTATACCATATTTCCAGACAGAGGGAGTAATAAATTAATTAATATTCATAAATTAAATAAATAATCACAAATTAATTAATAAATATTCATAATTTAATTAACATAAAAATTATATTGATAAGTATAAAGTCCCAACTGACATTAAAACCATTAAATCATGCGAATGTCATATGTAAATACCTACATGACATTTCTAATCGGAACTGAAGGCGGTAACGAACGAGAAAAGATTTAGAGAACATTTACTGGTGTTATTTACTATGATTTCTTGTTGAGATGAACAGTATCCGAACACAAGAATTGTTATAAGTTTTTTTAATTGCTTTTTAACAGTTGTTTCTCAGTGGAAATAATAATTATTATAATTAATTTAGAAATTACGTTTATTAAGAAAGTTTCTCAAAGATTTCTTGCTTTAGAATAGCATAAAAACAAAGATAGTTAACAAATAACAAATATTGAATTATTGATTCAAAATTAATCGAAATATTTTGTTCGATTTTGAAGGAATTACAATTATTTATCCCGTATTAGTTATAAATAAATTTGTGGCGACTCCGAACTAATTACACTCCCCAAAAATGAGCCCTACTTGCAACTATTAATTACACACGGTTTTCTGTCCAAATTATAAATCGTCAAAAATTGTCTCGACATAAATTCTTCCCATTCGATATGTTCGAAATTCCATTTCGATTTTCTTTTCACTTTCCTATTTCGACACAACGATAAACGCATTGACAAAAAAAACCAACAAAAGTTTGCGACGATTTATCAATTGAGAAAATCAAAAAAAAAATAATTAAAAACCAATTTTAACTGAACTTACATTATATTCAAAAAATTTTTGAATTTTGGCAATATTAAAACAAATTCAATTAATATTTGAAGAAAAAAATTAAATAATTTATTTAGAATATTTTCTTTTTCGAAAATAAATATTATAATAAAATTTTTGGGAATTTAATTTGATCGAATTTTTTTTTGTTTAGGGAAAATTTGTTTAATATGATTTCAAAATTTTTGATGAAAAATTTAGTTTGAGGTATATTGAAAATAACATATGATTTGAAAATTTAATTCATTCCCAATAATCCCATAAATGGGGGATGATAATGGATGTTAAGCAAGAACTTTAGGTAAGGAAAATTATTGTTTCTCTGATAAATTGGTTGTGCTTGATTCATAAATCCGAGTGAGCAGTTGGTGTTTCAGTCTAATGTGATGAATACACACAGCAAGCAATCATCATGACAGCATCACTTGAATTTATTACACACTCAATTTAGTAGAAATACATTTATTCTTACGCAGTCGAATTATGAGAGTTGTACTTAATTTATCAATTCTTTGACTGTTTTTAATAATATTGCTTTTCCAAAAACCTACAAGGCAAATAAATTATTTTTAAATCTCTAATTCTTAAAGAAATATCGATTTCAAAAGACATTATTAACAACACAAATGGGATCTACTAAAGACGCTAGTTCAGACCAAAATTTTGACTATATGTTTAAGATTTTAATCATTGGAAATTCGTCTGTTGGTAAAACGTCATTCTTGTTCCGGTATGCTGATGACAGTTTCACATCTGCTTTTGTATCGACTGTTGGAATCGATTTCAAAGTGAAAACTGTTTATAAAGATGATAAAAGAATCAAATTGCAGATTTGGGTATGTGGACCTTAATTATTTGTTGGAAAGAAAAGTTTTAATTTTGATAAATATCCATAGGGTTTTGGAATAAAACTATGTAAATTATTCATCATATACATTGATTTTTAAATATATTAAATAAAATTCATTTTCATTGAAATATTGTTTGTTTAAAAGAATTTATTTTGTCACGAATTTCTGACGGTTTTTCATGTGTAAACAAAAATGATTTATTGCGCGATACATGTTGCTCATATCAATAACTCATATTATTAACTGTAGATCATGTTCTTTCCTGTTTTCACTTGTCGTTTTTGAGTTTGATTTTGCTGATTTGTTGCTTTAAGATTAAACCAGTTGCTTCTGTTTTATTTTTTATACTTGATTTTTTTGTTTTATAGAACTCATTATTAAATTTAGCTTTAAATAACATATATATAAATAATACACTCATAATAATTACGACTTTCCAGATTTTTTCATAGATATAATTATTTTTTATTGTTTAAAATGATTTGTCCAGATTCATTTGAATGTAATTTTAAAAACTCAGTTTTCTAATATAATATAAACGTACATATATTTTGTATAATATTTTTTAATATTAATTATATTCATATAATAAAGAAAGAGGTTACAAAAAATTAATTATACTGAAACAATAAAATCAAGTTTTGTTAATAAAAAATCTGATATTGAAGGGCAATTAAATTATTATATTATAAATATTTGCAATTTAACATGATCTTTTGGCATGTTTCGATATTTTTAACATGATAAGTAATGTTACATATTTTATTTATTTAAAACGTTATTGTCCTCCATTTACAAGTTCAATAGAAAAAAAAGAAAAAGGTATTTTTAAGAAAAACAATTATTCTTATGAATTTTTCAATTATTCCATTTTCTTCCCTAAAATCTTTTTTCTTCACAATCTTTTTGTTTTTAGTAGAAGATAATGTGGGAAATGATAATAACCTTCCACAACGGAAGTTTTTTTTTGAAATATTCTCTTTCTTTATATACTTTAGAACTGATTTTTTTCATACACCACAATTTAAACATTTCTAATACTGAAACCAAAATGTTCTGTTGGATGTTTCTGGAGGATATTTTAAGGAAATCAGTTTAAAAGATTCGTTTATGGATTATATGCCAAAATAACTACGATACATTTGTTAATGTACTCAATTTGAAAAAGAATAAAAAAATCTTTTGCAAGTTTTTAATAATCTTTTGTTTTCTTTCCCTTGAATAATTGACAGGAATCTCTCAATAATAGACGCATACAAATAATACTAATAGGCCATTTTCTTGTATATTTTTAACACTGCAGAATCGACTTCGATTTTTGGTTGTGAACACTTCTAATACAATAATTTGCCAAAATTTTATCATGTAAGTCTTGACTTCGATTAGGCCATTTTAATATACAAATTTATTTTGTTGAAAAAAATTATCGTCAAATGAGAAACTTGGATCAGGCAATTGTCCTCTTAGGATGTAAAATCGATATCAAGATTCTATTTTTTGATAGTCTCAACGAAGTTTGATAATAACTCTACATAGTTGTCATAATCTTCTTTGTCGTTCGTTATTTGGACGTTTCAACCGTATTAAAACAGTTTTATCTATTATTAAGGCTCTTCTTTCTTATGAAATTTCTTTTACAATATATTGAATAATGGACTTAGAAAGTCAAAGTTGTTTTCACTTTTGAACTCATTGATTTACCATAAAATATTTTATTATTTATCAATTCAATGAGACACTTAGGAAACAACATTGTTTACAATATTTTGTATTTAAATAGTGTATTTCTGTACAAACAAGAATTGAAAACGAATTTCAAAATTACCTGAAAAAATTCTAAAACAGCTCGAAAGGAAAAACTGGTTGCGATTCGAAATGTCCATAAAAATTAAAGGGACAATTTAAACGAAGCAAAGATGTTATAATATTGTTAGTCCTTATAAGCCACTACACCGAATCACGTTTTATCATACCATATCATCAAGCCTTTTAAGCCTAGATTTACTACACATAGTGATTCTTTTATTCTTATTAGACTACTTTAAGAAGTTAAATAAAAATGACCATCTGTAAATAGTAATAAATTATTATCTTATGAAATTACCATAAAATAGTTTCTTTTTTGGAAAGTTTGATCTTCCTTCAAAATAATTATAGGGACTTACTTCTATGAAGTTTTTATACATTTATTTAGATGGTTTAAACACATTAAAAATTGTAAATTTATTAATTAATTGAGGATGAAAAAAAAGCAATATAGCATAAATTAAATACATTAAGATGGTTTAATAATTTTATTTGATTTGAACCAAATTATAAATTTTGGTATAAAATACATTTAGGTAAATATATAAGGACATTCATTTTAAGAAAATCTCACAAATAAAGAATCTTTAGTTAGATTATGTAAAAGATATGATTTTTAATAAGGTGAACCAAAATTTGTTCCAAAGGACAACCTACATATAAGTTTCCACACAAGTTCACTCTAATCCTGGGGGATTATATTAGATACATAATTAGAGTATACTCTCCCAATGACTTAATAAATGAAAGAGTTTTCAAATAATTTTACGTAATGAATTATATAATCATCAATTTCATACATATATTAGTAGTAAAAAAGCTTTTAAAAATCAGTGATCTGAAGGTGACGGTAAAATCGTCGAAATATATTATCACGAAAATAATATTTTATTGAAATGGCGTATCTGTTGCTTTATATTTATTTTAATCTAAATAATGTTAGCTCGTTCATATATTGTGCGTTTACGATAATATTTCCACATTGGTTATGAGATACCTAAAAGAGAGGACCATATGAAAATATTTAGAAATCATATATATATATATATATATATATGTGTGTGTGTGTGTGTGTTTTGTTTTCTTTTTCTTAATAAAATTGATTAAGTTTGATTAATATTTATGTATAAATTTTTAAAACCAAAAAATTAACGAAGATTTGAAAACATTATTTGATTTACTAATGAAACCCGCATCATTTTTCATTATCCAGCTTTGAAGAAGTTATTTATCTATCCCATGTTCATGTTTAGTTTTTTTCTGTCTCACCTTAAACTAATATTGACAATGTTTGATGAGAGTCAGAATAAAACATCTATATAAGTTTTACTGATCAACTGACTTTATATACTAAAAATTATACTAAAATTATTATGCAAAAAAACTAATTTCTAAAATTATTTATGATGATATTGGCAGATTTTCCGTTCATGAAAGATTAAATAGTAGAATGACGCAAATCTTTAATGATAAAACTCATCCAAATGGTTACATACATCTATCATTCTCTTCATATTTTATAAAATTAAGAAACAAAACATTTACCAAGAAACCCTTATAATTATAGACACATTTCATAGGTCTCATTCATAGACATTTATAGCTTCTATCGAGTTTTCAATATTTTATTATAAAATAAATTATAATGATACAAAATTCTTGAGACTCGATTTACAAAAAATTCTATGATAATATCAAAAGTATAGCATCTCTCACAGATAACAATAGCGTATAGAATAAAACATGGATACAGTAAGTTTATTTGGTGGTAACGGTACACAAAGTCAGAAATGCATATATATATGTATCAAGTTCCAATAATGTTTTGCATCAATTTGAAATATATTATATTAAAACTATCCTGTAGAAGCACCTATAAAGTGCCTTTTGAAGCCATAAGCGTCTCAGACCTCCTAAAAAGCCTCAGGCTTAATATCTTAAAGGATGAGGAGATCACTTCTTTGATAGTCCAGTCAATACTGAGGCTTTATCTATATGTGCTGCAAATGACTATGTGTTTTTATGCGTATACAAAGGGCTAAACTTCCAGCATGACGAGACTCCTACCCATTATGCAGCTTCAGTACGCAGCTGGTGCTACCAAAAGTTTCCGCCGCGGTGGATCAGTAAAGGTGGTTCAATGTAGAGGCACCCTCGTTCGCCTGACTTAACTGTGTGTGATTACTTCCTCATGGGCTACCTGAAAGAGCATGTTTACCATATGCTTCTTACTATTACTGAGCTCCTAAACAAGATCGAGTGCAGCATTAAAGAAATACCAAAATAAATGGTCAAAAGAGCATGTCATGCATCGTATGAGCGGTTCGAAAAGCACCACCTTGCAGGAAAAACAACTGCAAATGTGATCCCCTTCAGAACACTCTCTTTATGTTGACAGGCACAGCAGATTAACTTTTGGATTTTTTTTATTTTGCCAGATATGCATACAAAATAATTTCCTCCCATAACTTTTGGACCACCCTTTATATAAAAAAGTATTACTTGTATTTAATTGTTTTGTATACATTTCGTTAGTGTCATTGGTTAAAATTAAAATGTTTCAGCATTAACATAAGTTTGTTTTCGACGTCATACATTGAAACATCTGTGCTCCACAAAATTTCCTATTGTGATTTCTCTATTTATGGTTATTCACGAAAGTAAATCTTTGAATTGGATTTGGGTCGAAAATTTCCAAAACAAAATTTCTAAAAAAAATCATTAAAATCAAAATAGCTGAAATTAAAATTTATTTATACATGTTATATTATAGTTCTTTATATGAAAAAATATCTAAACTTTTTGTAGTGACCAAAAAATCAACTTATAAATATGTATGTGAGAAGTGGTTGCAACCTCAATATCAGGATTCATTTTTTAACACCAAAATTTATTTATATAACAATTCACATCTTTAAAACAAATTTTCCTGTTAATTTAATTATCTTGACCCAAATTAATCTATTAAATTCTTTCCTATTTAATTTTTGAAATCCTGAAAATTTATTTCGAAAATTTATTTCAAAAATAATTTAAACCTTATTTTCAAAATTTATTTAAAAGTTTTTTTAAAATTACTTATTAAAAATATTTTTATTTATAAATAAATATTTAATATTTTTGTTTTCTTGACATTTTTAATTTTAAGACATTTAATAGATACATTAAAAGATATTTTTTTATTTTTAAATAGATATTTTATTTTTTATGATTTTCTTTTATTATATCATTTTTAATTTTTTTATAAATATTTAAAAACACATTAAAAAATATTTTATTTTTAAAACGTTTTTGATTTTTTTAATAGTTGTTTTATTATATAATTTTTAATTTTAAAATATTGAATAAGCATATTAACATAAAAATATTTTATCCTTTAAATTAAAAAATAATAAATTATTCAGGCGAGATAAACATTTAAATTAACCCCTCATAATTTATAAAATATATAAAAAAATGTATAAAAATTTTTTGTATTAATATGTACAAAAACCATAAAAAAAATTAGAAATCAAAACTATAAAAAGCAAATTTTGTTTAAGTATTGCAACTGTGAAATAATTTGTGTTACATTAATTTGAATTGGTAAATAAACAAATTGTTTTGTGGTTTCGTTTTTAAAAAAAATGATAAATTATTGGAATTTCAATCGATAATCTCATTTTGGGTTAGGTGGCATTCGTTTTGAACCTCAAAACGCCACCCGATTCCGGTAGTTTTTTGTGGTTTTAACACCTCCGGATTCCTTCACACTGGTTCACAAGAACCCAACACCTTCAATTATGTTAGGGTTTTGGAGCTCACAAATATTTTTGAATTTGATAATTAAAATCCGAAAGAGGAATTTTCAAAATTAAAAAATGAAAGTTACAAAATTAAAATATAAAACAAATTTCTAAAAATGAGGGATTATTTGAATTTGAATTCAAATCTAGATAACCGTTCGAATGATCAAAGCTAACCTAACATGGAGAACATAGCGAGATACTTAATAGTCGAAAACAATATTGCGTTCAGGAATTGGAATAAAGTGGGACATAAAAGTTATGATTGTAGGAAAAAGAAAAAAAATATGTTTTTGCTGTGGGAAAGACGGCAATATTTGACGAGAATACAAAAAATCCTATCTGGAAGATTTAACAAGTCGGGGCATAAAGCAGAGGTACCAACATGAATCTGAATTGACAAGGTCTGAATAATCAAGGACAGAACTATCTAGGAAGAAACAATGATGACACCCAAAGGATAAATCCGATAAAAACCAGACAATATGCGTACGGACAAAAGAGAAATAGTGACATCTGTAATTCAGATAAATATCAGAAAGGAGAGGTCAGAGGCCTGCAGATAGTAAGAAGATTTTTTTTTGAAATATTTTAAGATTTTTCTGAATTCTTAAGTATCCGTCGTTCTTCAATATTCTAAATCAAACTGAAAAATCTAATTACCCAAAGATGTATAGATTTAGTTCTTCCTCGATTATCATGTTCTCTCTTAAAATGACAAATATTGAACCTCAAAAATCCAGCTTCCTAGCATACTATGAGCGTCTCTTGATAATTTTAAATGACGTAAAGTTGACCGTTCAAATAAGGTTTTATAGACAGGGTCATTTCCATTATGTACTACTTACATCGCAAAAATATAATGAGATTTTAAACACATTTTTAATATAATAATAATACATTGTTTCATTCTTTTATAATCGATTGTCGACTTTAAAGAATTTTGAAATGATCTTGATATTTCTAATTTAATTTTTATCAAATTATAAAAGTCCTTAACTTACGCTTTTAACATATAACAGCCTGTCTTGTTTTATAATTTAAATAAACAAATTTTAAAATAAATAAATGCAGCTTTATTATTTATGTTTATAATATAATTTATTGTATCTATAATGTATTGTATCTATAATATACAGGTTTGGCTCAAAAGTTTCTGCCGATGAATAAAGCTTTCTAAAATTAGTTCTATGCATTCGTGGTTAATGAAATTTTTACCATGTACTCTTCAGTAGTTTTGTTAACAAAATATGTTAAAATTTTCCCAATTTGAAAAGAACTTTTATAATAAAATACTTAATATGTATGAAATTAAACATTGTTTAAATCTATTACGAATGTTTTTCGTTTTTCTAGTGAGTATTCGTACTGAAAATGCAGTTTTCTCGAGAAAATATTAGAAAAAATATTCATTACAACTGAAAGAGAGGACTGTCAACTGCCAATAATCATAAAGAAATCAACTGCATCCTTGGTGAAGACACAGTTGGACTCAGAACATGCTCCGACTGGGTAGCAAAATTCAATAGTAGAAACTTTGTCTTTGAGGATGAGCTACGTATTGGACGGTCGTCAAACAAATTGGAAGAGGATATACTAACTGTTCTCAAAGAAGATCCTCGAGCTACAACAAGAAAAATTGCTGAGTGCATTGGGAGTGACAAGGAGACTGTGAGAAGACGATATATACAAATGGGAAAGTGCTATTTGTGCAACGTGTGGATATGTGCTGATTGAGCAACGAAGACAAAAAGAGTAACAATCTGTAACAACAACAACAATTCGACAGCTCCACCGCAACAATTTTTTATATCGCCTTATTACAACTGATGAAACCTTGGTTTATGGGAAAAACAGTGGTCAACAACGGCACAAGTCTTGGTGTGGTGCTGTAAATAAACCAGTGACGGAATTAAAAACCCCTCTTACCACAAAGAAATTCATGCTAAGTCTATTCTGGGATTCACAAGGGATTATTTTTATGGACGTTTTATCACCTAATGAGAGTATCACTGTCCAATATTATTGCGACCTGATGGAAAAATTGAATGCAGCCATTTTTGAAAAACGGTGAAAACGAATGTCTCATGGGAATCTCTACCTCCAGCATGACAATGCGAGGCCCCATACGGCTACCATCACACAAGAGAAGATTACTCAGCTTCGTCTCAACATTCTTGAACATCCACCATACTCGCCAGACTTGACCGCCTCGGATTATTACCTTTTTCGAACAATGAAATCTGCCTTGCAAGGAAAGGATTACGCCAGTTCATCTGCTGTAATATACGATATTCAACAATGGGCTGACTCAAAACCGCAGCAATTCTTCGAGCATGACATCAACAAGTTACCTGGAAGGTGGCAACGATGCATTGAGCATGATGATGAATATTTTGAAAACTTATGTGACGTTGATTAAATACTTTGTTGATATTCATTTGTTATTGAAATTTCTGCAGAAACTTTTGAGCCAAACCTCTAGTAGAAATAATTTAATTTTATAAATTCTTGTCATATATCCTTTGATTTTGGAAACCCTATTGAAAATTCTGAGTTTTGAATTTTAGAAGAAATTTGAGATGATGAAGAAATATATTATAATGATATTATAATAACAAATCTGTTTTTTAATAATTTTTTACAACATATCAGTGTAATATTACGATTTTATAAATAAATAATTATTTAAGAAAATTATTTTCCTTATTTATCTTTTTGTAAATTGCTCCAATTAACTCTATTGGTTAGTAAAAGATAATTATTATTATTATTATTATTATTATTATTATTATTATTATTATTATTTTTATTAGATGTTGTTTGAAAGTATTCGAAATTATTAAAATTAAACTTAAATGTAAGATACATGGTTTATTAAAAAATCCTTAAACACTTTTATTTAAACAAACTTTTTTTTGAGAAAGATAATTTTATAAATCTAAAACCGGTATAAATGAAAATACTTGTAATATTAATATTCGATTTTATTTTCATTTTATAAACTTCAGTTTTATCGTTTTAAATTGCTATTACCCTTATCAAATAATTTTCCTTCTCTTACAATAAATTCAAATAGTCATAATTTGACAATGACTATTTGTTGCTCATTTTTTGTTTGATTACTGCATATCTTGGCTATTGAACACATCAATAAAATTAATTAAAATTAAACATAACTTGCTTTAATAAATAGTATTTTAAAAACTGGAAAAGGTAGAAATTTGAACTATTATGAAGTACGAGTTCCTACGTTGAACCTCAGCGCCAGAAACGATATGAAACCTAAATAAAATATTCGAAAATAATGTCACTGCGCAGCAAACAGTCTCAAAATCGTTCAGGAAATTCGTGAAAGTTAATTTCAACCTCAATAATAAGTATCAGGGTAGCTCAGAAACGTAGATGGATAATGGCGAACTGAAGGTAATTGTTGAGCCAGGTTCATACAAAGTGCTCATGATTTATCGCTAACGTTTTTCGTTACAAAATAAACAATATATGAATCACTTTGCTGAAATTGGTAAAGTGAAAACGTCAGGCAAGTAGATTCAAGATGATTTGAATGAAAAACAGAAACAAAAGCATTTGGATACTTGATGATGCTTTCTCGTTATAAATGTGATCACTTTTTGAAAAAAATCGTCTCATTTTATGAAAATTGGATCCAATATGATAATCGCAAATATTCAACAAGCTGGGGGAAGACGAATGAGTCACCAAAACTTAGTCCAAAGTACAACATTATTCAAAAGAAGCTAATGGTGAAGTTTTGGTCGTCTATCGAAGTTTTAATCCAGTAAGACTTCATGAAACCTGTATCGTTCATCACAGTAGATGTCTACTGCAACCAATTGGATGATATGATGCTGGAACTTAAAGGATAACGTCCACGTTTAGTATACAAATTCGACTTCCATCTTGTTCCACGACAATGCAAAACCCCATACTGCACATAAGATCGTCACAAAATTACAGGAACTTGATTTGTAACTTCTGCCTCATTCTCCATACTCACCATATCTAACACCAACTGACTACCATTTCTTTCTCAATTTGAACAATTTTTCGATAGGCAAAACTTCAATTCAGAATATTCAATAAAAATGGCCCTTAAGGCGGTTATAGATTCTCCCCCACCAAAGTTTTATTCAAATGGTCTCAACGAGCTTTTGATCAAATGGCAAAAGAATATGGTTAATATGGTTGCATACTTTGATGAATGACATAAATATTTGTGTTTGTAAATTATCAATAAACTTTGACTTTATTTCTACAAATTTCATATTTGACGACCTAACAATATAATTTTATAAATTTTAAATTACACTTAGATTATCAAATAATTATACATTTTATTAATTTTCTATATTTTAATTTTGATATTTAATTTGAATATTTTTTTCAAAAAATTTCAATAACATTTCTGAATTTCTAACGATTATTATTATTGCTTTGAAATATGAAATCTATTTATTTCATTTTAGGATACTGCCGGCCAGGAAAGATACCGTACGATAACCACAGCATATTATAGAGGAGCAATGGGATTTATTCTAATGTATGATATCGCAAACGAAGAATCATTTAACGCTGTTCAAGATTGGTATTTCTTTTCATTGTTATTTAAAAAAAATTCTTATTTCATCAACTTTTACGATTTGACAATAATTTTTTTTTAATTTTATATTTATATATTCCAGAAATATCTACAATATTTTTTTTATTTTATGTAAAATATTATTTAACATATCATTAAAAAAGAGCTTTATGTCAATTCCTTAACTGAGTATTTGAAACAAATGCCAGCTTTGCCCGTTAATTCAATCATTTCGCAAACATCCATCTATTAAATCTTTCTTTCTGTTTAATGTTATGTATTTGTTTAAATCTACTGAATATCGGATTAGTTTTTATTTCAAATATAACTTGTGCGCTGTTCATTGTGTTGTTGCTACGTTTAATTAATAAAATTCAATTTTAAATTATAACTAAAAAATTTTTTATAACATTTTATCATATAACTATTAAATTTTAATTTACCACAAGCCTTTTTTTGAAAAAAAACATTTTTAAAAAATATTATAAATTTTAATCTGTTTATTATTTATTTTAACATTTTATTTTAAAATTTTTATTAAAATATATCAATTGTTATGTATGTAAACATTTTTTATTTCTATATAGGTATTTATTTTTTGTTGGTTTTCTTTATAATATCATTTTTAATTTTCAAACTTTTTGTATTTATTAATTTTTTAAAACTTTCAAATTAAAAAAAATTAATAAATTATTTTGCGATGTGCGAATTTCAACTACAGTACCCGACAAATTATTAGGGACAAGCTTGAAATTTCAGTTTTTTAGGTATTTATTGAAAAATAACGAAAACTAAGAAACACTAAGCAATCGATTGTATATAAGAAAACATTAAAGTTAATGTAAATGTAATGTATTATTGTTATTATTATTTTTATTATAAATAGTTAATATTTAGAAGCAACACCTTGGGCGTCTATGAAAGGCAAATTGTAGGCTTGCATGGATGATGCATCACATGTGATACATAATCGCAGTTCATGTCACGCTGCTTTAAGTGCTGAATGAGGTCAATAATGTGCAGTAGATGAGGTCAGACAGTTCATACAAGGTCAGAGAGTACATTCCCTTTGGTAAAAAGCAGTTATTTTTATGACCTTCCCTACCCTCTTTCTGATTGGGTAGAATTTCTAACGATTATTATTATTGCTTTGAAATATGAAATTGGGTAGCCTTTCAACAGATACCCACATGCCCGTATATAAGACTAAATAATATGTCTTGCAGCTCTATCATGGGTAGACATAAAGATATTTCACCATGCACAAGAGGAAGAGTAGAAGCACAGCTATCCACGCCCGAGTATACTGTTAGAAATATAGCTGGAAGGTGTAGTTTGTCTAAGACAAGTGACTCGAAAATTAAGTGTCAATTGGCAAGTGGAACGTCAGGGTCACATAGGAAAGGAAGGTGTGGCCGCGAAAGGATTACAGCAGCATTGGATGAACGAATTTTGGTGATAAATCTANAGCTGGAAGGTGTAGTTTGTCTAAGACAAGTGACTCGAAAATTAAGTGTCAATTGGCAAGTGGCACGTCAGGGTCACATAGGAAAGGAAGGTGTGGCCGCGAAAGGATTACAGCAGCATTGGATGAACGAATTTTGGTGATAAATCTAAGAAAGAATCCCATTGCAACTGCCTCTCAGCTTCGCCAGTCATTGCAATCAGCGGGAGTGTCTCTATCTGACAGAAGACTGCGTCGACGGGTTAAAGATGTAAATGTCAAGTGTGGTTCTGTCAGAAAAGTGCCAATGCTCACAGACCGTATAAAGAAGCAACGGCTCCAATCCGCTCTCGCTCATCGTCTTTGGACTATTGATGACTGGAAAAAAGTAAGTCACTATTTATATTGTCATTTTGACAGATCTTAGTTAAAATAATTACAAATTGATAATTATCCAGTGTTCAGGCCATTTTTAAAAATATTTTTTTCATAAAAACCTTCATGTAACACATGCTTATCTCTATCTTATATTATTAGAGGGCATTCAGCGACGAGTCTATGTTTCAAGTCCATGTAAATGGTCGCAGTCGACAGTGGAAGGCGCCTGGTATTGCCTCTCCACCATTTCCTACTACAAAATACCCTGCTCAAATCATGATATGGGGCATATTCTCGTGGCATGGTGCAGCTCCTCTACGCTTCATTTAGGGCTCTGTTAATGCCCAAACCTACACAGCACTTCTACGAGATTCGATGATGCCCAATTTCACTCAATGGTGTCCAGATGGGTCAGGAATCTTTATGCATGACAAGGCTCCAGCGCATACATCTAGTTTGGCAAGCAGCTTTCTATGTGATGTCGGCGTCTCCGTGTTTCCTTGGCCCGGCAACAGCCAAGATATTAACCCCATAGATAAAAAAGTCACTTATCTGAGAGTGATATCCATAGTAAAGAAGCCCTATGTACACAGGTTTAACGCGTCTGGTACAAGAATACCATTGGCAAGAAATCACAAAAAAAAGTTAATTGAATCCATGCTAGCCTGTATTTCGGCTGTTATCCATGCCAATGGTGGTGCTACTAAATATTAACAGTCATAACGTTGCTTTAATGCTATCTTATATACAGTCGACTGCTTATTGTTTCTTAGTTTTCGTTATTTTTCAATAAATACCTAAAAACTGAAATTTCAAGCTTGTCCTTAATAATTTGTGGGTACTGTAATTTCTCATAATAAGAAATTCATTAAAATCATTATATTGAAGTTTGGTTAGTTTTCATTTTTCTACACTTTCACAAAAATTTTAATAATGTCAGTAATTTAATCAAAATTAATTTTTAATCATGCTCATTTTACTTACAAATATGTATTTAAATGCTTACATTTATCCCTTTTATAATGACAGTCATAATACATAATTTATCGCCGATATACAATGTCACTTATATAGACGTGATTTATATGCTTTGGTCAGTTGATTTAATCCAAAACAATATATAAGATATAAATCTTTAACCGTTTCAGGTCAACAAGAACTTTTTAATCCCAAGAGATTTCAACACAAGACTGAACTTTTCAAATGCGTTTACCAGGAGAATAATTTAGCCCATTCCGTCTTTTATTATTTAAATCAAGCTATGATCATGCTGTCGTCATTCTACATACCTCTAGTTCCCTCTAATAAATCGATTGTTTCTCAGTTCAATAACTTACTATTTCACTTTCTGATGTTTGTAGAAAAACGTCCTCTTGAAGCGGTTGAGACGTTGAAGGAATGATTTCTTATATACAAAATTATATTGAAGATTTGAAGTAAGCCATTATTATAAAACGATTTGAATTTTATCCTTGTCTTCATCTCCCTTTGCAAACAAATGATGTGTCTTTCTTGTTATCTTGATGCAAAACACGAAGATGCACGAATATTTACAAATGGAAGTAAAATGCACAAAATAATTAATCAAAAGTGAAATTAATTAAAATTCATTGAAATAAAAAAAAATGTTGCATATATACACCAAAATCATTTGCAAACACCATGGAAAATGAAGGTAAGGTTTTTTAATTTTTTATATGAAAATACTTGTTGAAAATCAAGTATAGAAATTAAGACATTATGAAAATATTTTTAAATGCATTTCAAAATTATAGTTTTTCCCTCATTATGAGAAACTCAAAATTTTTAAATATAATAATAGGAATGCAATTTTAAAATACATTTAATGATTATATTTTACGTCGGTTTTACTGTCATTTTCAGATTGAAAATTATGAGCTTTTTACCGCTTATATATGTGAGAGGAATGATTATATAATCGCTCATGTAAAATTATTTGACAACTAGCTTTAAATTGGTTTCAATTGCTTGTACAGAATTTTCATATCCCCAGATTTCCCTTCTAAAAACCTACGAAAATGTTTCAGGACTTTCCGAGTACCCTAAGTATTGTATTATCAACCATCTCTTATAGACAATCCTCATTTAAAGACATTTGCTCACAAACTTTAATTTTATTATGTTTTTATATCTAGTACAGGGGTGCGCGAACTTTTTGTCGTTGACGGCCACAAAGCAATAAGTCTTCTGGTATTACGGCTGCATGAATTTCGAAGCGATTATTGACCATGTGTAGCCAGCTAACCACAAATGTGGGTTCACACACAGACAAGAGTAATTGCCTGCCATAAGCCATTAGAATGCACAAACATTTGATATATATGACCGCTTTATACATTAAAATTTAATGTTTAAATTTTAATTAATGTTTAAAAATTTAATTTAATGATTAAATTCCTACACTTCTCCACGGCCGCACAACATTCCTCACTCGGCTGCATACGGCCGTCGGCCACAGGTTGCGCACCTCTGATCTAGTACTTTTAATTGAAAACCGGATATATTTTGTTTCTTAATTTATTCATTGATAGTAAAGGATATGTTATTTTCTTGTTATCTCAGATAAATGAGTACCTAAAATTTCTTGAAAACTTAATATTATGGCATTAAAATACTTTTATTTGTAAGAAAAAGACAGTTTTAGAATTTTAAAGGAAGTTTCAACTGTTCAAATCTGTGTAATCTTTTAAATAAAATCTAAAGAAACAAAATAATATATTAATAAAATAAATTTAATTTCAATTTCCGAGAGATAATGTTTCAAATTAGTTTTCATAATTTAATAAATATATTGAGTCTCCTTTCTAGTAGGAATTTCATTGAAACCAAATGGCTAATTTGTCTTAAAACAGATTAAGAAAACTTATATTAATTATTTTTTAACTCATAAAGAGAACATCTAAAGTGAATAAAACATGATTAAAAATAAATAATTCAAAGGGAAACTTATTTTTAATCATGTTTTATTCACTTTAGATGTTCTCTTTATGAGTTAAAAAATAATTAATATTATAATAATTCCAGGAAATTTATTTAAAGTTTGTAAGAATAAATATCTATATTTATATCTATATTATTCTTACTATACTAAGATAACATTTACAATATTATAATAATGGATCCAAAATATTCTGAATTAAGTCTCTTGATGATTTTGTTTAAATAAACAAAAAGCGCGCACTTTTTTTAAATAAGAATAAATTTTTGAAATTTCAACTTATTAATTATTGATGGAAAATTCTTACAAAGTTATTGAAACTAAAAAAATTGTTATTATTAATATTATTATTATTGTTCCGTCAGACCCTCAGATCGCCCTAAAGATCGGACGGTAGTGACAGAAGGATGTAGTGACGAGGACTCGGAATCAATATGCCGTGGTCATTGTATGAATATCATTTAAAAATTGTTCGAATTGTAAGACCTGTCGAAATAAGAAATATAAGAATTATAACAATTTTGCTTTTTGAAAAAGCCTTTGTCAAGAATCCACAGTAATTTGAAGAGACGGATTGAGTTTCTCACTGACGAATCAACCGCATTCACTTTGATTATTTCATCATTTTGACTATTAAATATTCTGGAAGTTATCATCACCGACATTGATTTCTCTATGATATACTATGATAATTTAATTGACTCGACGATAACCCTCCTTTAATTTCAATGCCAGACGCAAGATTCCGAACATTATCGTGTGTAAATTACAATCTTTCAATTCAAATTATTTATCGATTTTATGAAAATGATTCGCAGCTATCGCAAAAACGATGTTGCTCGTTTCTAATATGAACAGCACTTCTTTAAGAATCAGGATGTGTGAAAATATCGTTTTTGACATGAATAATTCGAATTGGATCAACAAAATTTATTTTGAGTCAAAAAACAAAACATCGTATTTATATCAGAGCACAATTAAAACTCATACTAGAAAAAAATCTAATACGACAACCAACAGCAATCGTGTCAGAAAATAAAATTTCTGAATAAAACTTGGTGTCAAAAAACACTGATTTTTTATTTACATATTTACACACATACACACACACACACACATATATATATATATATATATATATATATATATATACTTTTCAATT
>MQRK01253221.1:0-10785 GCA_001938485.1 Girardia tigrina | reverse complement strand
TTTTTTTGCCTTATGATTTCTTTGCCTTTACAATTTTTACCAGTATTTCTTATCCAATATGAAAAACTCTCTCTCCCCTCTTAGATCTATATAACAACCGCAACTTGTATGCAGTATTCTTACTTGAAAATTCTGCTTTAGCAATGTTACCACTGTGGTCTATCTTGGAGTCCTGGAATTGGCCATACATTATTAATTTGCGGTCATAAATAATTTCAAACGGTGATCGTCCAGTAAAACTTTGATATATTGCATTAATGTAGAATTCGATCTTTGGTATCCAGCTAGTCCATTCTTTGTTAGAATTTTCTCTTATTTTAGAATTAACAAGTATCTCGGACTGTTCTTATTGTTCTTTCTTTTAATCCATTTGACTGATTCTGATAAGGTGATGAAAACTCTTGCTCAATACCGAATTTATTGGCAAGCATCTTCATTTTGATTTTTTCTTCAAATCTCGTACGCAATTTCGATTTGATTAAAAAACAATTTCAATGATAATATTAGTTAGCCATTTTAAAATTTTGTTTCCAAATTTTCGATTTCGAATTGCCAAGAAACAGAACTCAATTCTCCTTTCAAAATTTTATTATAATTTCCAATTACATAAATTTCCAATTGATGCAGTTAAACAATACTGCAATTGTTTTTCAATATACATATTTTTGAGAAAAATTCAGAATTTTTTTTCAAATCTTTGCAAAGCAGAATGCAAAAAGAAACTTGATGTTTGGGTTCCACACCAATTAACACCAAAAAACATGATGGATCGAATTTCCATCTGCGAAGCCTTGGCCAAACGAAATGAAATCGACGCATTTCTTAAACGGATGGTTACTGAGGATGAGAAATGGGTCACATACGAAATTATTGTACGAAAACGATAGCGGTCAAAGCACGCTGATGCACCTCAAACGGTCGCCAAACCAGGACTAACGGCCAGGAAGGTTCTACTGTGTATTTGGTGGAACTGGAAAGGAGTCATTTATTATGAGTTGCTTCCGTATGGCCAAACACTGAATTCAGATCTGTACTGTCAACGACTCGACCGTTTGAAGATAGCAATTGATGAGAAACGACCAGAATTGGTCAACAGAAGAGATGTTGTGTTCCATCACGACAACGCCAGACCATATACGTCTGTAGTGACTCGCCAGAAACTCAGGGAGCTTGGTTGGGAAGTTTTAATGCATCCACCATATATTCCGGATCTGGCACCAAGCCATTATCACCTTTTTCTCGCATTGAAAAATTTCCTGAGTGATAAGAAATTGGGATCAATAGAAGATTGTGAAAATCGATTACTACAGTTTTTCGCCAAAAAGGACCAAGACTTCTACGAGAGAGGTATTATGAAGCTACCTTCAAAATGGCAACTAATTATACAACAAAACGGTGCATATTTGACTCCAAGAGGACAATCCGAAACATGTTAAATAAAGTTTTGAATTTCACGACAAAATAATGATTTCTTTTTCGTCAACTTAATATTTTACATTTAACTGCGATAAATTATCTTGTTGATCTTGATATGTGGATAATAATTCCTTGGTTAACTGGTTGAAATTTCTTTTCGACGATTTTTTCTTTTTTGATGGAGGCATAATCTTCTTCATTCTTTATCCCACTTCTGACACCAATTGTTGAGGACAGAAGGTGTCCTCAATCTACCGAAATAATAAATCCACGAAATTCATTATTAAAAAAATTATTTACCGAATTTATAAATCCTTAAAAAATAATCAATTTCAATATTCTTCAACTTTAATAACAATAATTTTAATAATAAGTAGGGCACTACACCAGTAAATGCTCTTCCGTCCTTCTTCTTAGTTCTGTCTCCATCTTCAACCAATCGAGCAAACGCAAAACTATGGGCTTGTCTTCTCTAACTTTCTTTGAGGCTTCTCTTTCCCATTCTAGTAACAAATGTCCGGGAATTGTCTTTAGTAGCTCATTGTACAAGAAACTCTTCTCCAAATCATAGACTCGGATTTGTTCTTTTAGTTTTAGCACGACTTCCTCAAGCATCCTCACAAAAGTCCATTTCCTTTACGTCGTTGTATCTCATGGGTCTGAACCGCTTTACCATCTCCAATAGACACTGATACATTTGGTCATCCCTTCCATATCTTTCTTCTAATCTCTTGAGGGCGGTCTGAAGCGCATCTGGGCCGAATTCGATATTCTTTACATGTAGAAGCGGCTCCCAAAACAACGATTGTCTCAGATAAAGAAGTTTCTCCTCATCCGACCCGTCGGTGTCTTCGATGCAGACTTTAAAAGTCGTTCTCCATTGTTCAAAATCCTTGAACAATCCTTGAAAGGTCGGTACTCTAAATGAATTAAACATCTTCAATTTTCTTTTACACTTTAAATCCTGAACACTTCCGGAAGAAGCAGTCCTCATTGAACTTGTTAAGGTGACCTTTTCAATTGAATCTGAGTATTCGAATTTTTTCTCAATCCCTCTGAGATCCCCGATTTTCTTGAGGGATTCAAATTTTTCTATGACCTCAAAATACTTTTCTTTACACTGGACCTTGACTTCTTTCCGTTCCTCTTCACTGAGCGTTGACTCAAATACCTTATTTTTGCATCGGGTCAATATTCCTTTCTCGAATCTCTTCCTCTGAAGTCCTTTGGAGAATGTTTTCTCCAAATCTTCAGAGTCCATCCCACCATTGAGGCGGAGAACTACATCAATCGTCGAATCTTTCTGGATTTTGTAATTGCGGAGAGTTCTGCCATCCTAGATTTGTTTCCCGGAGAAAATCAATCACCGCTGATCGAGAGGGATGCCCTCGTTGTCCTGGATCTACGCTTTGACATTCTCAATCGTGTCGCTGGACTCGACCTCCAAAGTTATGGCTTTACCTGTAAGCATCTTGACAAATAATTGGACACCTCTCAACCGAGGTTTTTTATTTCGATCGTATTCCTTCAACTACTGGACGCTGTACTCATCGATCGGATCCACCATCAATAAAATTTCGAAACTCGGCTTAGTCAGTCTTTCCACATACGTCAAATGAATCACATTATCCTTATTCTTGTCGGTAATATAAATTTCCTTTTAGTTTTCCTTCATTCGGAACACGTAATCCTTCAAACTCGTCATTTCGTCACCGTTCGATGTTGAATGAATTCGTAGGAATTCTGAAATCTTCTTCCGATTGATGCTGTCTTCGTGGATTCCCAATTTGATAATCTTGGAGAACTGCTTGTAGAACTTCTTGTAATTTTCTTTGTCATCCATAATCTCCTCAAACAGCTTCAAACAGTTCTTCATCAAGTTATTACAAATGAATTTAAGGATTTTGTTCTGTTGCAGCATCTCTCTAATAATATTCAATGGAAAATCCTCACTGACAACGACTCCCTTTACGAAATTCAAATACTCCGGTGTAAATTCCTTGCAGTTAGCCATGATGAACACTTGTCTCACATAAAATTTATTTCGCTTTAAAAGGGGGGAAATACTCGGCATTCAAATTTATTAATTAATATATAAATAATATTTTTTAATTTATTATAAGTAAATATATAATATCTCACTGAGATCTCTGCAAGGTAGCGATGGAACAGATCCGTTGTCCGAAAGGCGTTCATCATCGACTGTGATTGATGACCTGAATGGCGATCGTTAAAAGGCGGTGACCTGAATCCTTTTGCCCGAGTGGCGGACATCAGAAGAAGACATCCACGCTCCCCTGCTACCAGATGTTCCGCCCGATACTCAGATCGCTCCGAGAATCGGACGGAGATAGCAGGGTTGCAGAGGGAAATTCTGTGGATGAATTGCTTGGCCACTTTATTGAGAAGTGAATGAAAAATAACACCAGAGACCTTGTAGCGAGTGGCAAGGCCTATTGTAATAACAATCATTGCATCATTGCGGAATTTCCAAAGGAAGATTATATCGAATTCAAAGAATATGAAAAGGTGCAGAAAGTTCCCATTATTATATATTGTGACTTTGAAGCCACTCTAAGCCCAATCCAAACTTGCCATCTGGATCCGCAACGTAGCAGTACGACAGCATACCAGTATCATGAGCTATCATCATACAGTATGTATGCATTTGGTATTGACAATGAGCCATTCCTATACAGAGGTCCAGATGCAGCGGAACATTTTATGCAACATATGAAGAGTTATGCCCACAGAATTGAAGACATGTTACAGTAACACAAGTTCAACATGATAATGACATGGCGAGAAAAATGTGAATGGAACAAGGCAACATAATGCTACTTGTGTGTAAAACCATTCACAAAAGATAATTACAAAGTCAAAGACCATTGTCATATCACTGGAAAATATCGAGGAGCAGCATGCAATAACTGCAATTTGAGATGTAAAACATCTACAAATGTTTCTGTTGTATTCCAAAATCTTAGTGGATATGACTCCCATTTCATAGTAAGATAACTGGGAAAAATCAGAAGGAACATAGATGTTATTCCAAACAGCGAAGAGAAATACATTACATTTACCAAGCATGTAGGTAGAATTAAGCTACGATTCATTGATAGTTTCCGATTCATATCATCATCGCTTGACAGCCTTGTCAAAAATCTTCCTGCAGATGAACTGAATGGAACTAAAAAGTTCTTCCCAAATATATTTGACTTGGTCAAAAGAAAAGGAGTATTCTCCTATGACTACATAACATCATGGAGATCGCTGGATGAAACAACATTGCCAGCAAAAGAGGCATTTTACAACAAATTGAACGACACCGACATTTGTGATGCTGATTATCAACATGCACAAAATGTCTGGCAAGCTTTCAAATGTCAAACACTTGGGGAATATAGTGATGTATACCTCAAAACAGATGTGCTGCTTCTTACGGATGTCTTTGAGAGCTTTCGGGATGTGACACTTAAGAGCCACAAGTTGGATCCAGCTCATTTATTTACATCACCAGGTATGAGTTGGGCAGCAATGTTAAAAAATACAGGCATAAGGCTTCAAATCCTGAAAGATTATGACATGATTCTCAAGCTGGAAAAAGGTATCCGAGGTGGAATCTGTCAGTATGGTGAGGCAAACAACAAATCTTGAAGAATTATGATCTATCCAAGGCATCCTCCTACATAAAATACTTGGATGCTAATAATTTGTATGGATGGGCAAAGAGCGTTCCATTGCCTTTTGACAATTTCAAATGGGTGGATCAACCTGAAGACATCACAATAGAAAAACTGAACCCTAATGGAGATGTGGGCTATATATTGGAAGTCGATGTTGAATATCCCAAAATCAATCAATACAAGATATGAGCAGCTGCTTTTTCTGCCTGACAGCAAATGTACTCCTAATGGAAAACATAAGAAGCTACTCTGTCACTTGGGAAATAAACAAATATATATATAGCCCATTACATCAATATCCAACAAGCTATAAGGAATGATCTCATAGTCATAAAGATCCATCGGGCTCTTCAGTTTAGTCAGTAAAAATGGCTTGAGCCATATATTGAATTTAACACCAATCTGAGGACCAATACAAAAAACGACTTTGAAAAGGAGCCGTTCAAACTGTACAATAACAGTGTTTTTGGAAAAACGATGAAAAATATCCACAACAGAATCAATATCGAATTGGTATGTGATTGGAAGTCGGCAAAGAAGCTCATTGCCAAATCAAATTTCCACAGCGTAATCATATACTCTAGTTTTATGATAAACGAAATATTTTGACAAATGGAATAAGTACATTACCTCACGGACATTATTTCTTGTGAATGATCCACTTGTAAATATTGCACATATATAAATGAATAAATGTTCTTTATAATCTTGTTACGTTTTAATTAAATTAAAGGTTAATCAAATAATCATTTCAGAAAGTAACATATAAAAAATTTATTAACGTACAACACTTTAACAAGTATAACATTTCTCCATTCATTTCTAAATTCAGCTTTAGTATCTCTAATATATATTTCATTTGTGTTTCTAAATCCATTTTAACAAATGTATAAACCTATTTTATATAAAATCAAGACTAAATTATTACAAGATTTATTAACACAACAATACAACTTGCATCAGCAATTAAATACAACGAATTTCTGACAATTTCCATATTGGATAATTTTCACCATTTCTTTCTTTTCTTCCTTGTATGCATATTTTGATAAATACCATGGAATAATTAGACGAGTCCATTGTTAGTTTTTCATAACCCATAAAATCTCTGAATTTTAATTCATCATCTGATCGGAAATATTGTTCTCTATGTTCACTCAGCTTCCCATCTGGTCTTGTTCCAACTTCTTGTAGGGTAATATTCAAAAGATCGTAATTGCGATCACTAACGTCCTTAACATGATAGCTAAATTTTCTTTTTCTAACATATACCGGATCCCTCAATTTAATTGATTTCAGATATTTCAAAAGGTTAATCTGATATCCTCTATATGTTGTTGATGTAGAAACCCATGCTGAGGAAGATTTTTGTGAAGCATCTCTTTGTTTTGGTTGAGTATAAATAACTTGGTTAGCCTGATTCACCAGGGCTTCAGCAATTTGCGTCGGAATATCCTTGGTTGTCTGAGTGCCTAGGCTAGCCTGGCCAGCCTGGGCTACTATTGGTTGTCCAACTAGCCTAGGCAGCCTGACTAGTTTAGGCCGCCCTACTGGTCTGAATGGTTTGACTATATTAGGTTGATCAGCATTTATCTCTTCAGTTAATTGGTTAGGTTCATTAATTGCCTCATCATCAATCTTATTTTCTTCAGTTACCTAGTTAAGTTCCTTAAAGGTTTTAAACTTCCTCTTCATTTCAGCAGGAGCAACTTGATTTGTCAAACGGATTTTGAAATAATGACAAAATGTCTAAATTTTGCGATATCTCATAACGTTTATTGTATTTATTTTATTTGATGCATTAAAACAAAACAAACTATTATAATAATATTATTTATTACTTTAAATATAATAAAACAAACACTTTTTTTTAATTATTTTTAATGAATCACTTTTAATAAATAGACACGAGGCGGGAATTTGAATTACGATGGATACAGTGATATTCATTCTTAATAAAATGCTGCGTAATATCAATTACATAAGATTTACTGAAGAATGCCTGAAAGATCTTCATTTTGGTACTAAACAGTGTCAATGTGTTTTACACTCTCCGGAGTACGCCATCATATTCTTCCACAATGGAAAATGTCGAATAATGGGCTGTAAACAACCAATTAATCCATCCACTTTACCATTCAATATCATCAATGTCAGTATACAATCTATTACAGTGGCGTGTGATTATGGTGAGCCCATAAATAATCAATGCTTTGAAAAAGACTACTCCGAAGCATTATGAACCTGAAATGTTTCCTTCTTTGAGATTAATTTGTTTTAATCCGATATGTGTGAATATTTTTAGTTCTGGGAAAATAGTAATCAATGGTTTGAGAGATTTAAACTATAATGATTTTGTTACACATGTTTTTGACTATATTTTGTTTACAACTACTTAAGTTGTTTTTCAAATATATTGTTGTATCTTCATTCAAAATCTTTTGTATATTTTTTACAGCTGTAATGCTATGTAAATAAATGTTTTGTTGAAAAACCTTGCAAACAACAACTTTTATTATATATAATATTGATATATACTATAAAATGTTAACTGTACAATTCTTGACATGATGAGTACAATACGTTGACATGATAGGTGATGTCTAGGCTCATCTGCTTTAGTAGATCATGTTCATGTTAGGTATAATGTCTATGCACGTTTTAAGTACAATAGGAGTTTTTACATGTAGATTTTACATGAAAAATAAAAGGTTATGTATCTTTGTTACGGTAACCATGGTGCTTGTGATTGGCAATGAGGTACATTAGGCGATTCATGAGGTAATGTTTTTTATGGTAAAAAACATACATATATCATAGGGGTTTAAGATGTATACGAAAAAATCGATTTTTAAGCATTTTTTTAAGAATTTCAGAAATGTTCGAAAATATTGATTTATCAGCACTTTTTCAAAAATGTTGATATGGAATCTGAATGTACGTATGTCGGTTCCTATTCAAGTGCATCAGCATTTTTTGATATTCTGCTTCCTTGTACCTCTAAAATCAATGAGCATTTGTATAAATTTACACATTTTGTTAATTATAGGGAAAAGTAATCAATATATGAAATTTCTAATTGCATATTAAGATAGAGAATTAAAATGTGCATTAAACACATGATATCAATTTTGGACACTAGCACTTTAAAAATTTAATGTATTGATTTTTGCACTTTTGCACATGTGCAACGTAAAAACCACTGTGCTAGCACATTATAAATGTGAGGCACAATGTGCACTATCGATTAGTACTTTAAAAACATCAATTAGCTCATCTGGACACTGTGCAGCGATCGATTAGCCCTTTTTTCAATGGTTGCTAGGGTAAGGGTCACGGTTGCTACAGATACGGTAACCATTGCCATGGTTACAACCACCTTGAATCACTTTATCAGTTGCTAATGAAAAATTTCCCTTGGTTACCGTTAGCAAGTGAACCGGAACCGTTGCTAGGGTACTATTATAACCAAACAATAAAACTCATGATTAGCAACCAAGATAACTTTATTTTTTTTGCAAATTCAAATTGCAATGAATCCACAATTAATAATTCTAAAAGCAATTGCTTGTCAACGATTAATTAGCCTCTCGACGATATCAAATAAGAAGAGAAACCGGACCATTTTTTGTGCGATTCCGTTCATTATCGAGAAGGACTTTTGGTCAATTAGTGATTTAACTATATCGATTTTAATACTTACCGTTTGTAAATAAACATATTACCTGTGAGTTACTGTCTTCTGATTAAAATTGTTAGTCATTGAAATCTAAATACTCATTTTATTGAATATTATTTAATTTGTATTCGCGGTTTTTTCAAAACTAAGCTCATCAAAAATTTCTTTTTTGGTCATCTTAGTTGGTTTATCATTCATTTAATTTTTTTATAGTAAAAAATAATCGATTCGTCTCCCTAAAGGCTGAAGTACGAATCTTTCATTTTTTACAGGTACCAAGAACCAATCAGAAGCGTTTCCAAGTGACCCGGAACAGTTGCCATGGTAACTGCGACCGCTGCCATGACAACGGGTTACCCCCAGGGGCTGCAGAACATACATTTTCCACCTACTCATTACGAATACTTAATAATTCCTCTTCTTCCGAAAGATTTAAATCATGAGTAGATTCAACAAAAGGATTAAGTATCCAATCATAGCATTCAATTAAAATCATAGCATTCAATTAGAAATTTCTTCGTGTCAGGACATCAAGTGATTGCAAATTAGGAAATGCCATGTTTCAGTTTTACTTTCTGATACTTTTACGAACATACTTATGTTGCCTTCTATTTTTTTCCGTAATTTAATTTTAGATTAATAGGTTTTAATTTATCTGTAAAATACAAAATATTTTCATGTTTACCTAGCATGCTTAAATTTAGTGCATTAAAATGAGCAAATATATCTGTCAAATATGAAACTTTTAAACACCATAATGGAGTTTCTAATAATTTTTAGAACTCTTTTCTGTTTTCTTGGTTAAAAAATCTTCAATTTCTTTTTTTTAATTCAAAGAAGCGATTCAAAACGCGACCTTTAGAAAGCCATCTTATTTCCGTATGAAAAATTAAGCTTTTATGTTGACTTCCTATTTCTTCACATAGTTGTTCAAAAATCCTCGATTTAAGTTGCCTGCTTTTAATATAAGTGACCATTTTAATTACTTCATCCAAAACTTGTTTGAGTTCAGATCCGATTTTTTATGCTATTAGAGCTTCGTGATGTATAAAAAAATGAGTAAGATTGATATTTTCATTTTGCCTTTTAGCATACGATATAAATCCTTTGAGGCAACCTACCATGGAAGGTGCACCATCAGTACATATGCCTACACACAATGCCCATGATAATCCAACAGATCTAAAATGTATCCATATGTCAAAAACATCTTTTCCTGTAGTAGTTTTACCAAATTGTTTACAGCATAAAAAATCTTCGACAATTTTAATTTCTTCAATGAAACGAATAAAAACAAGTAAATGTGCTTTTCCTACTATATCCGTCGATTCATCCAGTTGCAAGCTAAATAATTTAGATACATTAATTTTATTTATTAAGTGGGTTTCAATATTGTCTAATAAATCATCAATAAATCTGGCTACTGTATTGTTTGACAAAGGAATTTTCTTTATTTCTTCTTCTGCTTCCATTCCAAAGATTGTTTTAACAATTGCTGAACAAGCCGGAAGTATTAATGTTTCTCCAATATTATGAGGCTTCATATTTTTCGCTATTAGTTCTGCCACTATATAACTGGCTTCTTGAACTTTGTCACTTATAGTTAATTTCTTCACGAACATTTTACTTTGATGTTTTTGTGACTTCAACAAATATTTTAAATAGTGTGCTGGTTCATTTAACAAAGATTCATGTTTCATAGAAATGTGTCTTTTTAATTTACTTGGATTCATTGTTTCATTTGATAAAACTTCTCGACATACAACGCATTTAGGTTTTGGGTAAAGTTTATCCCAACACCATGTAAATCCTTAGTCTAAAAATTTATCTTGGTACTGACGAATTTTACTTTTTTTTAGAATTTGTTGTACACTCAGATTTAGAACCTTTGATATTTTCTGCAGATCTTTTTTGATTCAGAAATTTATCCATTTTACCTAAGGGTTTATTTTAGAAACAAATAATAAATTCTAACATAAATTCTCAAATAAACTCACCAGCTAT
>MQRK01253218.1:0-10075 GCA_001938485.1 Girardia tigrina | reverse complement strand
ATATAAAAATTTAAAAATATACATTAAAAAACGAAAAAATTATATTTTTTTTATTTTTCATCACTTGAAAAAGGTGCCGGTACGCCGTACCGGCGCGTACCGTCACAAAAAAAACACTGCATATATTATATATTAATATATATTAATTTTAGAAAAAACTAATTTAGTTTAAAGTTTCCTTAAGCTACGCCATTGGTTTTGTTCATACATTAAAAGTACTCATGTCGTCTTTAGAATTTTCGGTTAAACATTTAATTCTTTAAACGGATTGCGTTTAAACGCTTGCCATTTTTACTAAACGTGTCGATCCCTACTGACAATAAACCGAAATTTCTGTCCGATATCAAAAATCGAATTCTAAAATTTTAAATAAAAAAATTCCAATTCAATATTTTAAGTAAATTTATTTTGGTTTCTTATTTAAAAAAAAACAATAAAAAAATTCTTTTTTTTTAAATTTTCCCTATATATTTTTGGTTAGAATTAGGTTACTTAAAAATCTTTTATAATTTTTAAAATACTTTTCCTGGTAGTCCTATAACTTTTTACATATTGTCATATTTTTATATTTGCTTGGACTTCACGGAACTATACCCGAAATTGCAGTAAAATAACTTAAGGCAAAGAGAGAGATGATTGGCGATAAAAAAAGTAACGATAAATCAGAGAACCGTGGAAATACCTGGACTGTTGATGTACATATGAATTGGGGCTCTCGGACTCTCGGATTGGAGAAACAATAACTGGGCGACAATGAGACTGGCTGAAGTATCGGTGATTGGATCCATTAGGCAAATTATTCTGTCTTTCAACAGTCGAGAAAATATGTCAAATGCTCGTTCGCCGATACCGGTCTGATCAATAACAATCGGAATTGAAGGATTCGATAAGCAATTCGATGAACTAATCATTCTAACACTCCGTAGAACTGATGTCGTTTTAAAAATACTTTTCAATAATTTCATTTGTTTGAAATTGAATTGGCGCCTTTCGTTATGACTCGTAGTTAGTTATAACAATTGCAAATTTTTTTCACAATCAGTTTTATTTATATTTTTTTTATGTTAACTGAAAAAAAATTTTCATTTCTCTTTTGATAATTTACAAAAATAAATTCTATCAAAATTCTGATAGAATAGCCATTGAACTTGGCGATAATAATAATGTAATAATAAAATTCAATGATGCTTTGAAAAAAATATCAGCATCAAATTATTTATTAAAGATAAAAGTAAAATTATAGGAAACTTTATGGATATTTGCTACTGTGTTTTTGGAAATTCCGATAATTAGGACCAGTCACTCAATGGCACAAAAAAGCGAACATTTTTGAACATTTAAGACTCATATCGTGAAAAATCGAGATATTCCACTAACGTTCTTACAATAGAGGAATAAACAGCACATAAATATAAATGCATGACAAATTAAACTTACGAATCAGAAGAATGGCCACAGGTAACTATTGTAATCATATTCTTGAAAGATCTAAATTAACAAAAAATTAATTCTAATGATTTATAAAAAAACAAAATTTACCTGATGATTAATCAAAGGAATTCCAAAATTAAATTGACTGGTGTTTGAAACGAATAAATGAGTCACGTCGTCGGAATTTTACAAAAGCACTCAGATTTCTATTTATAATTTTTAATTTTTATCTTACAAATAAGTATAGTGATTGGGATGACGAAAATGAATAAAACGACGAGTCAATAAAAAACTGAAAGTGAATTGTTGTTTGTTGGAAGTGAAAAAGTGCAGAAAATTGGAAGTGTTGATAAAAATAAATATTTACCATTTTGAGAATTCTGTTCTATTGATTTTTCTTTGTATTATCATGCAATGAGAAAAAAATATTAAAAAAATGCTAAAATTTTGCAAAAAAATAATTAACAAAAATAAACGTTAAAATATAATTATTTGCCGGTCATCATAAAATTCCGACCATGGATGTAGAAATTTCCAGTATTATTGGTTTTCAAGAGAATTTAGAAGGGATTGGTTTACGATGTTGACAATGCATTATAATTATTGACAGAAAAGAAAATAGATGAAGAAGAATTAAAACACCTAGTAAGTGATTCGATGCCTGACCCGGAAACTGATTCTGACAAGTAAATCTACAAAAGCATTCGAGGAGGCTTTTAATTTGCTAGAAAATGTGTAAAATCAATTTAAACCAATCCAAATGTTGAGAGTAAAGTTAAATTTCAACGAAATATCAACAATTCTTGTGTTTAGTATGAATACATTTTTTAAAAATTGATGAAAAATTTAAAAAATCAATTAATAACAGACTTTACAGTCAAGACAACAAAGGATGATATAACCAGAAATGAAATTGAGAGTGACTTATGCATTTCAAGTGACAGCGATGTAAAACCAACTAGAAATAAAAGACTAGTAATTCCTGAGGTTGATAGTCACAGCGGTTCATTTTTTTATTCATTCAAACTTAGTACCTTATGTATGTTATCATTGAAACTAGGGATGCACAGGAGATCGAAATAAGTATCCTGTCGGACCTGAGACTGGAGCCGGAGAGAGACTTTGAAGCAATATATTGATATTTTTTATGATTGGTTTTTTAATTATTTGTTTTTAAGGCCTTCATTTTCAATCAAATTATCTCATTTTCCACCAACTGATATTCAGGTACAAAGTATTTTTTTTGAATAAATGATTTCATAATACATGGATGCATCTCCAATTATTATTGAAACAAATAAAATTATCTTAAATAAATCCACCTAAAATTACCGTTAGTATTTAAATACTGCAGAATTTGATCATTTAGATCAATCGACAGAGTGTGTGTCTTCAGTTACATCCATATATGTCATTGATAGCATGACTCCTCGGTTCATTCATGCAATCTTTTATCAACCACATTCCTTTTTCTACACACATACTCACACGAGAAAAATTGAAATTACATCTATTCATGTATTGATTGTTACGTATGTGTCGGAATGTCAGGGAGAGTTGTGAATTGCATTCATCGAACTGATGTGGCTGTACGAGTAAAGTTACTATTAATAGAGTTCTAGAATATTCTTTTGCACATTTATTGGCTACAAATTGCAAAAGACAATTCTAAAATATTTTCTAATCTTCTAATTCTGAACTATAGAAACTATTTTGCCATGCACCTTCATCTATTTCAAGTTGTGGAAAATCCAGGTTTTCGACTTGTATTATCAGTTGCAGGTCCTCAATACCATCCTTCCTCTCGAAGGTACTTCTCAGAAAATATACACAAAGTTCTTTACAAAGAAATGGAAGCAAACAATTCAGAAGATTTCTTCTTTCGCCTTCAACCAGTGAACGATTATTTAGTACTGCTGGTGATTTACTCACTGATCATCGTTCCAGTCTTCTGAATGGACGTGCAAAGCGCCTTATTTTAATGAAGTCGAAAATCTCTCTTCGAGAAATTCACATAATGGATCAACGACAAAACGCCGCGAATAAAAACGCGTGTGTTTAAAAAATCGCGGACAAAAACACCGCTGTCAAGAACGCCGAATTTAATAATTATATTAATATTATTAAAATTATTAAATTTAGTAAAATTTTATTTAATTATTATTATTAATATTAAAATGAATATTATCAATTGAAAATTTTTCAAAGAAAAAGGGCCTAAAGTAACCTATAAATAAACTGAAAATATCACAAAATCACAAAACATTTCAATGCATATTTATGGTGAAAAACTAAATTATAGAAAATTTAAATGGGGGCCAAATTGTTTTGTAGATAGAATGTTAATATTTTATTACCTTTATTTTTAATTTTTTAATGTTAAATAAATTATTACTAAAATTAAAAATAGTAATAAATTGAATAAACATTAAAAATGTTTTTCAAAATTATTATAAAAATAATTCAAAAACTTACAATAAAATATTATTTTTATATGATTTTTTATTATTTAAAAATATTTTGACTTTTGTAGAATATTTTCTTAAAAACAACATATTAACATTCTACCTACAAAACGGATTGGGCAGCATTTCAATTTTCTATAATTAGATGGAAATATTTCAATGCTTTTATAATGAAATAAAGGCTTTAATGTATAAATAAATCTCCGGCTAAAACCGGCCGATTTTGAACAGAGCCGGATGGTAAAATATAACCGGAATCCGGCTCCGGTCGGAGATGGGCCGTAGTCCGGTGCACCCTAATTAAAATGCCAAATTTTTTATAATCTAGAAAAATATACAATAAAGAAAATAACTGTTTAATATCTTTGAAATCTTGAAGAAAAAACCAATCTTTTAATTAGAATATGTTAATTGTTTCAATTTACGCGGATTTTTAAATGTTTCTTCTGTTTTCAATGAATTCCAAGTATTGATTTACACGGTTATAATTTACGTGATTAACGTATGAGACGCGTAAATCGAGGATTGGGTGTATGCATAAAAATACAATATTATAATTTGTTACATAATGCGAAAATCTAAGCGAGTTTACATGTCTCCAGATAAATCGGATGTGGCTTTCTTCTAGGATCTCAGGTAAACTGGTTTCTGAACCTGAAACACACTTACTTAAATTAATGTATCTTTCTTCACTGCATTGATTGTAAAGTACCTCTTACAAGCTTGAATCAATGTTTGGAAACATAGTCGAATCATTAGAATTGGTTTTTTACAAAGGAAGGTAAATGATTTACCCATATTATTCTGAGCTTCTAAGCCTTGTTTGAAAACTACTTCGTAAATTAAAAGTCCTTTACATGACCAGAAGTACAACGATTAAAGTCCAGTGATTTTACTTTAGAGTAATACACTCAAGAAAAGTCTATAATTCAATTTCGCCACTGCATAAGAACTTAAGAGGAACTCAAGAATATTTTGAGTCAATTATCTCTGAATTTCTTTAAGATGTATATGATGACTTCATACTGTGTAGAACAACAAGTCTGAAATGTTAAAAAATAAATCTACAATTAATCAAACCATTCAAAATTTTACAATGATTTAAAATTAAAAATACATTGAAACATTAAATCTTTAGTTAAATAAAATTAGTCTTAGATTATAAGAATTAAAATATTAATCATCAATCTGAATAGGGGAGACATAATATCAAATCAACACACAACATTTAAACAAATTAAACATTCAAATATTCTTTGCAGTTATAAAATTTCATTTCATTGACCGTTTCTTATTGTCCTCCCCGCTACAAAAATTATTTTCTACAAGTATAAAAATTGAAAAACATTAAAGGAAATTTGGAAGAATGTTGGTTCAAAACTGAAGGGAATATAGAAAACAAATTGGAAGTAAATATAAATTTGAACTGAGAAAATATTTGGTCAAAAGGTGATAGAACAAGTTATTTATAATGCAATTAATGAATTACCATTTCATTTAAACTAACTACTGTAAGCTTTTTATTTGTTTATTTTAAAAAGTCCTTTTAAATCTTTCTGACTTAAAATCAGCGTCATCATTAAGGAAAATGTTAAGATAAAGTTACATCATTTTATTTATAAATAAAATACATCTCAAATAAACAAAGTTAAATCAACCAAATTCTATTTTATTAAAAATATCAACAAATCCAGACAAAGAAAGTGCTCTCTTGAGTACATCAAACGAAGCTCGGGCACCTTGTTTCTGTTTCCACTCTCTGAGAACACTGTAGACAATCTTCATTTTATTATTCCGATACACATTCTCCAGGTGATTGAGATCATATTGAAGAATTCCGAGAATTGCTGCCAACTTACTGTGGTCTCTTTCTCCTACCAATCTTGCGATTTCCTCCAACTGTTCATCCGTTGGGATACCGCTGTTTATTGTTCCACTAACCAAATGATCAGAATGTTTCTGAAAATGTAATCAATTGAAGAAGGAAATGATCGATTATTCACATTGTCAAAACCCGGAGATCGATTGATTATTGGATTCAAATTTGATGAGATTGTAAATTGAAATATTTCATCTAATTTCTGACGGGGTATTGCCGATTTAAGAAAGAAAATAAAGTCTTCTTCACAGATCTCTCTGACTACAATCAACAATAAATATTATTACTAAATCGAGTGTTTTACTATGGGTTTTTGGATTATCCACACCAATCATATCAAATACTGCATGTGCATATCGATTGATGTCTTCCTTTATTTAACAAAAAGTTAATTTATAAAAAAATCCCCAGAAATAATATATTTAAACTAAACAAACGGTACCTGTTTCTTACCAGGAAACATCAAAATCAATGTTGCAGTGAGAGAATCAACAGTTATTGAATTATTTTCATTAATTATTGCAAATGAAGCTATTTTAAAGGCATTTTAATGTTTATCAATCATTAAAAAAAGAAAACCTCGCAGTTTATCATCAGAAGACGAGTTTTCTAGCCACAAGACGGCATTGAGAAAGTCGTAAAACGTGACGCTTTGCTGACCCGGTGCGTGAAGATGTGCGATTATCTAAATATAAATCAAGCATCAACAAAATCTCTCAAATTTTAGTTAAGGTTCATTAAAATCGATGCAAATTTTCGGTTTCATTTACTTTTTTTTGAAATTCATCTTTTCTTATTTTATAATTTGAATTCGCAACTGATTGTGAGGTCCATAACCCACTATTAATATCGCAACCTAGTTGTTGAAATCGGATCCATAATCTTTGAACATCAATTAGGGATACTTAAGATAATTTAAAAAACAAGTATATGTTATGTGTTTCATACGTCCTGTTTCAGCGGAATGAATGCTTAACCAATTATAACTTGATGGTTTAATGGAGGGAGGTATGGTATTTGATTCGCATTTAGTTACGGAAAATATAAAATTTCCCATTTCAAAAAAAATGAAAAAAAATTAATGTTAAAAATTGAAATTTATAAAAAAAAGTTAGTTTACGGTTTAATTAGTTAAAACAAATGATTGGTTACAAAAATTCTTTGAAAGTTAAAAAACAGAACAATTTGGTTACTATTGGCAAATATTAATTACTAAGTATTTTATTTAATTTGAAAGTCGAAATAAAATTGATCTTCATCATATTTTAGAATGCTTCATAAAATTTTTTTAAATTGATATATTTTTCAAAAATCATACAATCGAAAAGATTATATATCAACCGTCAAAAGATTTCAGGTGCTATGGATATCCAAAAAGGTTCGCGATTTAAGCCAATTTCGCCCTGTTTTGGACTAAAAGTCGTTTACTTCTTTGATTACTCGACCAATTCAATTTGGTAATATGCCTGGTTTAAATTAGCGAAGGAAACCAGCGAGCCTCAGTCAAAACAATCCATGCGTTGGGGTATTAATGTGACTTAATTTATTTATACTGAGAAATGAAAACAAAAGTGATTTTCTTTTAAATAAAATATAATTATATTAACAGTTATTACAAAGTTTTTACAATTCAAAAGTGATCCTCTCATCTTATAAAGTTTGAAGCCTGAGACTTTTTAGGAGATCTGGGACTCTGATGATGCCTTCATACCAACCTCCCTATGCAGGGATTGATATTGTACTGCTCCACCAGTAAAACAGTTTCATGGCAACACTGTTCATCAAGATTGAATCATCAAGACTTTACAATGCTATCTCACCATCGACTACATGGTAACGACTCCCCACAGCCTTCACACCAAGACTTGTTAAGCTAATGCCTTGTGAGTGGATTGCAAGCCCACTGGTACTACAATATTCTGTCGGCGTAGATATCGGCTAGCTTTCACAAACTTTTGCCTAGAGTAAACCTTTGGTAAAAGTGAAATTTTAAACACCAACACAGGATTTTATGATAAACTGTGGTGCAAATTTTACCCTCACAATCTTTAATTTTAATATAAATAATTAAAATATTTAATAGGTATACATTATATAAAAATTACGATTGCTAGTTTGATTTTTCTTTTTATTGATTATTCAACAAGATTAAGTGTCCGTATTTGAAATTCCTTTTATACTCCTTCTCAGTAAACGTGATCGATAAAGATCAAATTTGATTGACTAAAATGTTCTTGATAAATTTAGTTTCAATGGGCCAAAGTCCACAATTAATTAAGAATCTAAAATATAATTTTCTGAAATATTTTTTTCTTTTCTCCTTTCTTTCCATGATCTGCTCTTTTTTAAATATTTTTGTGTGTGTAATTGTTACATAAGTCTCTTCGCAACCGTTTCTAGTGAGACACCTTTGACAGATCCTGAGCCTCCATCTACTTTAAAGATTAGTAGTAACTGTTTATTTTTAACTGCGGTCGGACGCGTCTGCATGCAGTGATTATATCAGAGTGCCATCGATCAGCTAAGTTGGATCGGGATACGCCCGCCAAATAACTCAAGCGTCTGAGGGGTATAATTGGATATGTTCTATCATATACTACTTCTATTATTAATCGGAGTACATATTATAAACGGCATTAAAATCTTAGCTGACCGAGAAGTTTAAAGGATTATATTATTCTATTATTTAAGCTTAAGACGTCATTATTTATAGCACTACGATAACAAATATCAGTCAATGACTGCGTATTACCTACTATCGATCGTTCAAATTAACTGATTTGCTGTCACGGGCTGACACCATTATCGTAGTAGTTAGAATCGTGATCATTAGATTTTAATTAGTACATCAACATATACCTAAAAACATTGTTCTCGATAACTAAGGAGAATGTATTTATTCGGATTAATTTCGAATAAAGGGATCAACTGTTAATACGTGAATTAATTCCAATACTATAATATTTATTTATCCATCTTAATCATTTACAGATTTAAAAAAGAAACAGCAAAATCCAAACTGTCAATCAACGAAATTCGAGGAGTTATATTATCCAAAATTTAGTTCTAATTAACAGCTAACGGAACTATTATTCGTTCAAAGAATCATTAGGGCTGTGAGGAATATTTTTGAATGGTGTTTATTGTGTGTTGTTTGGTATGTTGTTCTAGGATTATGTTTCTCCCACCCAGATGGAAGATTGATATCTTAAATATTTTAAAACGTTGAGTTGTTTAATCAATTATTAAAAGTTAAATAATATCGTAAAATATTAATTAAACATGATATACAAATCATTATTATTAACAAATGAGAGTTGAGTTTCCATTTAAGAACATAAAACACTAGGTAGAATTCCATGCAGGTGACAGATTAAATTAAAAATCAAATCAAAGATTAAATTAATAAAACAAATCAAATTAAAATAAGATATAGAAATAAAAGACAAACTAAAATAAGACTATACATTTAGCTAAGAGATGTCTTCATTGAATCTTTACATTTGGTCCGTTTATTGTAGATTATCCATTGTTAACTCTAATATTCTAATTTCTAGTCCTTTACCTAGTTTATTTATAAATAAAATTTCGAATGGAATAGGACGAAAAGTGATAGCAAAATAAAATAAAGTTTATGAAATAACCAGACCCAAGGAGCGAGATTAATATTACGGAAACACGATACGTTAGTTATCAAGATTTGTAAAGACAACATGATTGTAACTAACGAACGCACTATACAAAGAGTATTGGGTTCTTGATCAAAAGAAGTTGTCATTAACACAAAACTTTATTTCTACCACAATTTAAGTTTTTTAAACAAATATTTTCGAGGAACTTTTGCACTTTCTTTTTTATACAGACCATTATAAATAAGAATTGATATAAATATAAATATGGTTATTGTATTTTTTACGAATTAAAATTCTATGCTTTTTTTAATAAAAAATTATAAAGTGAATTTATTAAAATTTTGTCACAAAGATTTTGTTGCGTCTTTTATTAAATTTCAGTTTTATTGTACATTTAAATTTACCTGTTGCTCAATTAAATTTCCTAATTCTATACAATAGCATTTTTCATTTCATTTTCATAATAGTTTTAAAAATCACTTTAGATTTATTAAAATAATGTTTTGAAAATAAAATTTAAAATCGCAATTTCGTTTAATATAACAACTGTTAAATTACCCCTTTTTTACATAAAAAATAAAATTATATTTCCATTAATAATTACGTTTTCCAAAATAAAATTAAAATCGCATTTTCATTTAAGTCGATTTAATTGTTTTACAATTATA